>JAODJX010000049.1:20289818-20304225 GCA_026776945.1 Isichthys henryi
CCCCCCCCCCCCCCGTTTCAGATGAAATTGCCCTCCTTTATTCCACTGCCCAGCTGTTCTTCTCATTCCCCCCCAATCCCTACACACCGCCACCATCCCAGGAAGAATGTATGACCCTTTCAGCCGTGTTTCCGCCACATCGTCGATCTTTCAGCGCACGACAGCTGGGACGATGTCGGCTGGGAATAATTTGAGGACGCCGGGCGCCCCCTCTCCCAGGTGATTATGGGTGATACTCCTGGATATTAGCTCCCGTGGTTTCATCTTCCATCCCATAGTGCTACATCAGGATTCCCTCAGATCATGAAGGCCAAAGAGGCATCATCTCGGAACCCCGCTTTCACGGTGGATGGCGATATGAAAAATGACAGTCGGTTGTCATAGAAACCAAAAGGCTAAGTAGTTTTTAAAGGTTAGTAGAGTTTTATTTTGGAAACATTCATCCTAGACCTGCAGTTTTAATATACATGAGAAATGCATGAATGCCCACTGAAATGCAGCGCAGACGGTCTTTGTGCTCACGGAATTCACTGACTTCTATTTCTTACATCTCCTTTCTTTTAAAATCCGCAGGGATAGAAAGTTTTTTTTTTTTTTACAGCATTCAAAAGACTGTTTCAGCTCTTTGTGTGACCTTGTCCGTGTCGATTTTTTTCCCCCCCAAGCTCATGGAAATGTTGAAAAAGACTAGGCTAGGATTTAGAGGCTTTTTGGGACTTTAAGTGTGTCTTTTTCTGTTGACATTGAGCATTACAAAAGCTGGAGGACCAGCGCCCTTACCCAGGAGGTCCTGGCATTCTGGGCACTGGATCAGTGCTCTGTCCATGTGATGCACTCTGCCCTCTGATCTTGTTCAGCTTCTGCGACAATGAAATTTGAGACCTCTTCTGTCACGTGACCCTGGAAAGACACAATGACAGGACATGAAATAGCAGACAGTTACTTGCTATATGTGGCTTTCAGCTTCATCTATATACTGTGCAAATATCACATATTATAAGAATGACATAATGCCACTGAAAAATTTGTGTTTGAACCTTGGGTTAAAGTGGAACTTCTTTGATGGAGCCAGTTTTAAGGGGTTCCCATTTTTCTGGAATTCAGCCTGTGTGCTTTACATAATCCTACTTAAAAAATAACATGCCATCCTTTGAGAGAATGCAAATCGCAATTAAGAAATTATCTACAGGAAGGAAACTCTGAAGTAGAACGATCTGATTGGACCAGTTGCACTCGGAGCTGAAGTTGGATTTTGTTGCTCAGCGGGAAGATGGATGTCTATAAGATCTCTTTGGGGGGAGAGTAGGGAACAGGCTTGGATGAGAGTCATTGAGCAGTTGTGTGCAAAGATATTAAAACAAATATTTAAGCTGCAAACATTATTGATAGTAATAGGAATTTCAAAAATCAGGGCAATGTGTACCTTGGATGCGGGTCCAGGTGAGTTCAGAGAGCTTATGCAAAAGATATGAAGAATATGGCGGTTACTGTTGACCGTCCACCTGGGTATTTATGGCCTGATTCCCACTGCAGTTCTTCCCGTCCACCTCCTCAGAGGGAACATTCCAGTGAGTTTGGAAGACAACATCTTGAACCTGGCCATTTTGCTCTGTTTTTCAGTTCTGTTGCTGAGGTAACACACATCTTTAAAAATCTACATGGCAGCGTTCTGCAAGCTCTTCTGTAAACACTTGAGATTTTGAAATAGTCCACCTTTAAATTATTTTGTCGTTTTGTGTATAAACTCAAGATGTTTATGAGTAATCAACAGAGAACGATGGCAGTGACCCCAGTTGACCACCACCTTTGACTGCTGGGAAATTCTTGGTGAAAAAATGGTGGGAGTATCTGGACCACTTTTAGGGGGTTATTCACCACTGACCCCAGCTTTAATACTCGGATTTAATCTATGGCTTCACTTAGGGATGTGCCCCGTTAAAGTCAAGAGCCAGGTCATGTTGAATAGGCAATAAATACTTTTAAACTCCATCAGCTAGTCAGGCTCTGCGGAAGATAGAGGAGGAATTGTGTAAAAGGGCATGAAAGCTCACTGTCAAGTGAGTGGTACATCTTTATCAGCTTAATGTGATCCTAGTCCATTACTGTCACTGCAACAGCAGGCCTTACAGTGTAAATCCCTGCCTTGTGCACGGATCGATGGGCCATGCTCGGCTTTGTCTGGTGAAATCACTTCCGTTATTGCTACAGCTGAGAGGCTTAGCAGGTTTTGGAAAGGAATGATTTTGCCAAGGGAGTTCAGGGCAGTGACCGAGTGATGGGGAGTTAGGTGGTAGTTATGGTGCAGGTTTCGGCCTGAGGCACCATCAAACTGCTTCTGGCCGGAAAGGTTTTCCCAGCCGCCTGTTCTGTCATCTGACATTTTGACGTTATTTAGAATTCCCTCCCTAGAAGTATCTCTCTGTGTAATGTGTGTAAGTATCAGCCCTTAGTAGTATGAGCAGGACACTATATCTGTTTATTTTTGTTAATTGTGTTTTCGTCCAGGACAAATCCTAAGCTAGATAATTATTCTTTGAAAAGATCTGAATACTATGGAGCATGCAGCTTTAGTAACTCCTGCGTACTGTATGTACCACGTAATGAATAATAATACGTTTTGGTGTGGATGAAGAAAAACCTTCCTTTAATATATATGTGGGAGTTTTATATTGTAATAAAAATGATCGCCATGTTTTTGAACATTACCCAAACACGGTGACAAGTAAAAAGGAAAATCCGTGCAGAATGTAAATTAATCAGTATTCACGCGAACAGTATAATTACCCAGGATAGACAGGATTTGTAAAATCATTTATTAGGTGACATCGGCGCTTTTAATGTGAGGGGCCGGTATCATGGCAGGTTTTAGTTTAATATTGCAGATGTGAAACAGCTGGGTTGTGAGATTTTTCATATGATATTTGGTATTGAGCACATTTTGCTTGACCTCAGAAACCCCTGGAAAAGCAGATGACTGCAGGTTTTGGCACAGAGCTGCTGGAGAGGCTCCGTCTTTTCAGGGCTAAACTGGCAACAGGTGTGAATAGGACCAACTACAGAAAAATGATCCCAAAAGGATGCAGCCTACTTAGAGATAAAATGAAGTACTTCAGGGACCAAATGAGGCAGACCTTACCAGGTGCCGTTATGGGTCTGACGTAACTGCATTTCAGTCCTGGTTATTTGTGCAAGACGAATTGTACCAAATTATCCCTACACTGAAAAAGGAGGGGGGGGAGGGTGAACTCAGGTAGCCCCCATAATTCCTGCCGTCTGCTCCCCATGCCTCAGATGGATGTTGGTCATGCCCAGTTGCCCCGCCCTTGTGCTGAAATGATGGAAATGAGCGATTTGAAGTTTGGCGCTTAATAACAGGATGGGTAGAAGCTTGTTAATATTTCCCATCATGCTTATTTATCAATTTTTCCAGTTGACTGCGATACAGACAGGATGTTCGTTATATAAATCATGGCTTCGGGTCATTGTTGTCCGTTGCGTTCCCGGTGCCGTCTTCCACGGCATGTTCTCGAAATCTAGCATAGAGTAAAGCCTCTGAAACAGCTTATATAAATATGTTTTATTTTCTTCATTCCGCTCGCATGTCCTGCTGTTCCCTCGTCATCATTAACTAGCGAGACCCAATGAGGAATGAAAAGGACCTTTCAGTGGTGCTCTACACCGCTGTCAACAAAAAGAATCAGTTTATTCAGATGGGGGGGGGGTTGTGTAATGCTAAGCTTAGAGTGCCGAGCTGTTGCCGTGAGAGGAAGCCTACCGTCACAGGAAGCGTCAGGGCCCGACAGCCTGGCCCACCGCATGCCGCATGGAGTCTGGACTGTAACGATGGTCAGATCGGCTGCAGTTTCAACAGTGTCTTGCCACCACACTACTCTCTTTCATCTCTGAGGTGGTTTTCTTTTGCCATCGTGACGTGTAACTATGTGGTAGTTTTCCAGTCTTACAGTCATCAACATTTTTTCCTCCGTTCGTTCCCGCGGCTATCGCGCTCACCTCCACCTGCTTCTGGCTCACCTTGACTAATAGCACTTCTGCCGAATTTCTTTCTGTTTCCCACCATGCTCTCTGTTCCCTCCACCTTTCCCCACCCCCCATTCCCTGTCGTGCATTTCCTGTTGTTGTAGAACATTGACGGGTGGTGATGAAGGTAATCGAGCAAATATGAAATTTAAATATTTAATTGCATTATTACATGCTGTGAAACTTCAGTGTCAGGTTTCAATTAATATCGTTTATGATATCCATGTAAACAGTGGTGGAGCTTTGAATTCAATCGTTTTTTGATGTTATTTGTTTTCAGCGTGCAGAGAGCTAATGGATGGGCGTGTTGCATTATGAACCACTGATTTTAATGATCTCGTTCGATTTAAGGGTTTTCAGTTTCAGGAACACATTTTTTCAATGTCTTTTTAAAGAGAGGATTCTGGAGGCTTGGTCCTAATCAGTGTGTGATGATCTCCTCCCTGTTCTTTTCACCCGTCTGTGTCTGGTAATAACTTCCCGATGGGCTGCTCTTAGAAAAGAGACACCAAAGGGTCTGAAAGGAGGAGCTTGTCTTTGCATTGATGGACTTTAGCCGCAAGCGACTGCTTTAACTGTGATCACATTTACACAGCTGGATTGTAACGTTAGAAACCTCTTCAGACATTTTGATCTGGTTTATAGTTGCTAATCTAGTTAGTTGGTTCTTATTTGCATATCGGTATCTGCAGTTATGTAACGTATCACATTGCGGGTGCTTGTGGAAATTCAACCCGTAAGACATACTGGGTGAAGCATAAAGAATCTGTCAGAGTCTCTGCTGGGCCCAGCCAGCCCACTCACGCTCTGAAGAAACCTTCCGTTGCTTTTTCTCTACGGTTTTGTCGCGTTGCGGTTCTGTGCTTTCAAACACCGAGCGATGGTGGAGTGAGCCCCACCTTCCCCCAGATCTGTGAGCTTTTTAGCTACTGGCAGCTCGAGCCCGGAGCCTCCGGAAGGTTCTGGTAGCTGGCACATGCTACCTTATGTACAGGGAATTAAAGCGTGAGAATTTCTTTGGAGTGATATGGAGGGAGAAAAGAACAAATCTGTTTTGGAAAAATGAATTTCCTCAAAGGATTCCCCGTGTTGTATAACTGCTCAAAGCTACGGCTGATTTGCCCTGCAGTTTTCATTTCTTTTTAGTAATTATACTCTGTACAATCAGTGGGTGCTCAGTTTTTTTTAATTCCTCTTTACTAAAGACTTGTCAGTCCCTGTAGGAGTCTTAAGGAGCAGCTGTGATTTAACCCTGTGCATTTGCAGCCCTTTGTAGGAAATTCTTAAATGTTCTGGTATACATGATCACTATAAAAACCATTATATCATCCTTTTTCATCACAGACCCTGATGAAAAGCTTCCCTCGTGTTTTATATTTTCGATAAATTGCAAAGGTAGAGAGCTTATGTTTTGGGAAATATTAAGCATGTGTTTGGACTACTGTTCTTGTCTATTAAGAAAATACATCTTCTGCTGGATATAATGCGGGGCGGCATGGTGGTGCAGTGGTTAGCACTGTTGCCTCACACCTCTGGGATCCGGGTTCGAGTCTCCGTCTGGGTCACATGTGTGTGGAGTTTGCATGTTCTCCTCATGTTGTCGTGGGGTTTCCTCGGGGTACTCCATTTTCCCCCCACAGTCCAAAAACATGCTGAGGCTAATTGGACTTGCTAAATTGCCTGTAGGTGTACATGTGTGAGTGAATGGTGTGTGAGTGTGCCCTGCGATGGGCTGGCCCCCCCATCCTGGGTTGTACCCTGCTTCCGGGATAGGCTCCGGACCCCCTGCGACCCAGTAGGATAAGCAGTTAGGAAAATGGATGGATGGATATAATGCCCTCCTGCTATTCACCCTAGCTGACCATGATAACTGAGGTTTCCATTATGATGGGGGGGGGTACTGTCTGTGATGATTTGGCCACTGGCTTTTCTGAAAATCAGACACATGCTTTTTTTCATACATATTACTGCAGCTAATACTTTTCTTGCAGTACTTTTCTCCCGGCTCGTTTGATATTGTGTGGGGGGGGGGGCAGTGAACCTTGGCTTTTCTTACTGATGGATTTTGACTCTCTGGGAAAAATAGTTGCGGATCCCAACTGTATATAATTGGCTTTACTGATCCAGTTTGAGATATTTGTTCAAAAGATGAAAATTTGTATTGTGTGTTTTTGGAAGGTATCTGACCATGGATGCTTCACTTTGTTAGCGCCAGTAAAATTGCTGTTCCGGTTTTGTTTTGAATCATTGGCAAAGCAATGAAGAAAGTGTCCCTGTGTTAATTAAGCAACTAACCTCCTCCCTTAGGGTCATGTCTGTAAATACTACAGCCTGTTTGACGGGGGTGTTGTTGACAGCCAGTCGTCTTACTGATTTTTCATGGGAAATGGCAACTAAGGTTTTGCTGGCCTGAAAACCTGAGTGATGGACAGCATCGACCAGGTACGACCGCGGTGGAAGAAGTACCAGTGCCGCTCTGAGATCCTGAGCAGAGCAGACCAGCCATTCTGAATCTATTGATTGCTCATCCCTTAGATTGACGTTTGAGGGCCATTTCATCAAGCGCAGTCTGTCGAGAACCTCACAGATGGATTCTGGATTGGTCGCTGTACCTCGGGCCCTCATTACGCCTAAAAATAACTTTCTGCAACCAAAGTGATGTGATCTACTGAGCCATGGAAAGAGTATGATGAGTCACCCTTTACTCTTCTTCCCATGTGGACTAATATGTGTCCCGTGTTAAGAAGACCCGAAAGCGGAGGTTCTCAAAGTCCGGACCACGGTCAGGATGTGGACCAAACCACAAGTTAGTCCAGACCCAGCCAGTAACGTACCTTATGACTCAGAATGGTTCATGTAAAAAAAAAATAAAAATCTTAACTGGGTTTAAAGTACAAAAATACGAAGTTGAACCACCAAACTTCACACACATAACTCGTCATAATCCCTCCCAATTAGTCGAAACGATAAGAGGGCGTTAAAAAGTTTCCGTTTTCGTTATACAGTACAGTGCAGAAGTCTTGAACACTCTGCTAAGATCGCTTCAGTATTTGCAGCAATCATACAATACAGCCATGTTTTTTTTATCGAAAACTAGCACACCTTGTATAGCTAATCAATAAAAAATACTTTTTAAAACTTAATAAATTTGATTGAATAAGGGAGATGGTGGTGAAATTTGTTAAATACATGGAATGGCTGAGGTGGGCGGCATGGTGTTGCAGTGGTTACCGCTGCTGCCTCATAATAAGAAGGTCCTGGGTTCGGTCCCCGGATCTAGCGTAGGACCTTTCTGTGTGGAGTTCGCACGCGCTCCCTGTGCTCACGTTTGTTTCGGCCAGGGGCTCTGGTTTCCTCCCACAGTCCAAAAATATGCACAGTAGGTTAACTGGCAACACTAAGTTGGCCCCGTAATTGTGAGTGTGTGTGTGTGTGCCCTGCGGTGTGTTCGCAACTGCCCAGGGTTGGTTCCTGCCTGCGCCCGTTGTTCCCGGGATAGGCTCCCACCCCCCCCCCGTGACCCTGGTTAGGATTGAGTGGATCTGGTGATGGATGGATGGAATGGCTGAGGTGCCCCTGTGAAGAGGTTTGGGAGCTGAAGCTGTGTTCATCCAGCCATTCTAACAAGATATCAGTAACGTCTGGGAGAATGGAGGAAATTTTTCAAGTCTTTGATTGTGTTATTCTTTATTTGCATATGTTCAAATGCTAAATTGTGTTTTTGTTCTGAGCAAATGTGCACTTACTACACAGACAAATAGCTTTAAACATTTCATTGACTGCCTAAGACTTTCGCACAGTACTGGGTATTGACGTCTATATCGCTATTGTCAATTCATTAAGTTGATGAAATGCTGTTTTACCCCTGACTTTGAAGAAAAATCTGAAGCCAACCTTTGATAAGAAAGTTTGAGAGCCAATGGCCCTAAAGGTTTTACAGATTTTTTACTAAGCTGCAGGGTTCCACTAACGTTCCATCATTTTGATCCACTCAAAGTTACCCAGATCACTCACTTCATCCTTTGGTGAAGTCCACCTGCACTGGTTTGATGAACATTCCAGCGCAGCTTGTCCCAAACAGCTACACTTCATGGTGGATAATGTCCTGAATATTGCCAATGCTACCCAAATCCCAAAGACACTGTCCTGGGCAGATGGATAGTAATGGATTAAATACCACATTACTGTTGCTACATGATTATTTCACTGGAAACGCTGTGTATATAATGTACTTTTTTCTTCAAAGACTTATGAAGCAGATCTATTTTTAGCAGTCCATGAAGACGAAGTACCTCATTTTGTTTATGTACATAACATGCAACATTTGTAGAAGCTGCTACTGCATCAAGTATTTCCAGAAGCTGTTAGTGAAAAGCCCCGATTTACCATAACAAATGTTATGTACCGTAATTACCATCAGAAATTGTCTAGTTGTATTCCTTAAAAAAATCCATGGTAGAGATGTCGCACTCAGATTAACATGCAGGATAATGGCTGTAATTCTCACCTGAGGCATTAAAACGGTTTAATTGGCATTAATGAAAGTTTTCACACAGAAATACAGACATAGTGCAGAGTTAACAAGCAAATTCAAGGAAACTCTTCATCCTTGTTTTTCTCATTGGCTGCCTGTTGAGACGAGATCGCCTTCACGGAGATGACCAGCGTCTGCATGAAAACAAATCTGGTACCGGCCGAGGGCTGTGGCTTTGGGCTGGGTACCTATCTGGCTGTTTCCTTGGGGGTTTCCTGACCCTAGACGCTCATGCGATGTCTTTTAACAGGTCATGCTCCACTCTGCCGTGGTTGTGACGAGCTCTCAGCAAATTGGGCAGGTTTATTGAAGTGGTCGATCTCAGAATCACGTCTGTTATGGCCACTCCGTTCTGCAGTGGTGTCGCCGCTGGAGGTATTTTGGGTGTCAGCGGTTGAGTGGAGTGCAGTGTAACTCATGAAGACGTCTGTAATGGTACATTATTCTGTTTTCCGGATGTTATAGAAGCAGCCACGCCTTCTATGTGCGGTCAGGACACACTAACAAGATAGCAGACCGGCTCTGGTGGCAGCGTAGCTGCGTCGTCCTGCCTTCACAAACCCGTAGTTGAGGGCAGCATGTGCACACACAACCAGACAGCCGTTGCACAAAATGTCGGGTCAGCGTGGTGGAGGAGCTGTTTTCATAAAGTTGTTGATTTCTTGGAGCTCTAGGAGGATCCCCTCATACTCCCCGGGTCTCAACTAATTATGATGGTATTAATTGGGGGGTGGGATCCATCAAGCGGTGAACCAGACTCTGTATTCGGCCAGTGTGGCAAAGTAAGCTGTTCTGGTGTTTCCAGCCTGGGTAGTCTGCTTGTGGTCGTCACGTCTAGCGTGGATGGTGCACGCCAGGGATTTCACTCAGTGGGACAGTGTAATTACCGTCATGTCCCCCTCCCCATAACAAACTGAGCCTGAACAGTACAATGGAATGCTCAGTTCTTCGGGCGCTGCAGGCGTGGTGGAGGTGCCCCGCAGCCGGGGAGCCGAGAGAGCGCTCGCACTGAAACCCAGCTGACAGGACAGGTCTGAGCGGGCTCTCATTAACAAGTCACAGAGGGGCAATTAACGAGCTCAGGAATGATAGATCAAAACAGTGGTGGGGGGCGCGTCTCCAAGTTCTGCTCCAAGGTGTGCCCTCATTCTATGGCTGCTGCCTGCCGAGAAGATGTACCTTGTAATATAGCTACCTTGACAACGTAGTGCAAGCTGAATCCTTGGGTTCCGTTAAATCAGAGTTAGATAAGATTTTAACAACTCTGAGCTATTAGTTTAGTTCTCCCCAAGCGAGCTTGATGGGCCGAATTGCCTCCTCTCGTTTGTATAGTTCTTATGTTCTTATGTACCTTGACTTCTGTAATTGCCTGTTAAACACCGTCTCCTGTAACATTTGTCAGGCATTGCTATGCCGTACACTTAGGTTATTATAAAGTGGAAGTAAATAAAGAAAAGTAATTGATCTACTGGCATCCTGTTCGGCCTTCTGCCCTGTGCTGCCTGGGTTAGGCTCCAGGCCCTCTGTCCAGGACAAGCTGATGGATGGATGGATGGATGGACGGGCAGACGGTGGGGCCGTCAGATGGATAAAATGATGTTATTTGGTTTTGGGTTTTGGTTTCTATTAGGGACATCCATTCAGTTTGTCCCATTCAGGGTCACGGGGGGTCTAGAGCCTATCCCAGAGGCTATCCCAAGGCAGGGAACAACCCAGAATGGGGGGTCTACCCATTGCAGGGCGCACTCATACTCACACACTACAAGTTGAAGGAGCATGGATGGCTGGATGGGTGGGTGGATGCATTGGGCAGATAAAACAATGTTATTTGCTTTTGGGTTTTAGTCTTTGTATGGGACAGTGATCTGATTATTCAGTGGCCAAATGGTACAGCAACTGCTGCTGTACGATGTCACATGACTGTATGTGGAATTACCTAAAATGACAAACAGAATTATCGTCAACCAGTGTGTCACATAAGTTGGTGGTGCTGCGGCGACTTACCAACAGACACAGCGCAGTGCCGACAAATGCGATGTGATTAGCGCATGCACACGATATGGCGCAGCCCTGTTCACATGCAGTTATAAGTTCCTTAACCGGGTGGAGACTTTTCGAACTCCTTCTACAGTGAATATGGGGATAAAATCCGCAGTGGTGGTTTGCCAGCCTTTTCACCTAAGTCATCTGTGACCGGTCAGGATATAAGCCACGTCCACTTACTTTATGGTGCTCTCCCAGTCCCAGCAACCCTGTTGTAAATTTGCTGCTTTCTCTCCAGTTCAGTGCCCTGTGTTATGTTTGATTCATTCATGGAAAAATTGAGTGATGAAACTCCGGATCACACGCTCGACACATTGGGAAGGCCTCCATTCCCGCTTCGCCTCTTCACGCTGTCGGTGAAAGTGTGTAAAAAGTAAGTGATGAAAACATTACTTTGCTATATGTATCTTTTCTCTCCATGAGGTCCATCTCTGCTTGAATTATACAGAAGTTATCGATTAGCTACCATCTTCCATGTGCCTTTGGTATCGCTCTCTGTATCTTTTCTGGCCCAGGGCCCTGCTATCTGCGGAGACTATAGGAGGATAAATCTGCAATCCACCATAAAGACGAATTTAAACAATGCGCTCGTTTCAGCAGAGGCCACAGCCATCCGCACTGATGCGAAACCCTTAGTGGCATTCAGAAGAACCAGCGTCTCTATATTTCAGCATTTCGGTTCATGTAGCTGAGCCAACTTTGCTTTTCCGTTTCCCTAAAGCAGGAAAGAGATTAAAGGAAAATTGTTTTAAAAATTGACAACCTGCCCTATAAGTTTACATATTTTATATTAAGCTGCAATTCCCCAAAGGCCTCCTTGAACGGGGCTTTCGATGCACCAAAGGTTTAAACCAGGCCTTTCATCCTGCAAATTTAATATTGGAATTTTTCACGCTGTAATTTCCAGAAGACTTTTCTGCAGACTTTTCAGGCGTCTCGTTTGTTTGTCTCTTCTAATATGCTGCCAATTTAAAGGTCCTCTCCCGTCATTTAATAACTGACCGATGACAAGAAGACGTTTTAACAAGAAGATTTCTCATCAAAGTTGTCAATAAACACAAAAAAACTTAAATTTCTCTAGAAATCTCATACAGGGCAGCATGAAAATGCGTCCGATAGTATTAAATATTCATTGTCACGCTGCTCATTAGCAGAGTGACAGATGGCGTCTTGGGGTCTGTTAAAATGAGGTCAACCCCTGGCATGTAGAAGTGACCCCAAATCCAGCTACACTGCTGTTATCTCACAGACATCGGCGGTGATTTAATCAGCCGTTCTGCAACTATGTTATGAATCATTGTCTACCCTCATGGCCTCCATTTGATCCATTGTACCAGAATTCTAGGTCTCCCCTTTCCCCAGAAGGCATTGCAAGGTAACCATGACGGCTCGTCCACCTGTGACCCCGAGCAGCATGTCCATAGCAAATGGGGCATTTGGAAAATGTACATTTAAGACCCGCAAAGTAAATAAGGCACGAGGGATTCAGCTACTGAGAGCTTCTCCAGGCTGGTTTAAAGATTGATGCAGATACTGTCTATCCAGCATGGATTCCAGTTGAAAACCTTAAATAGCCCATGCTTTCGTATCCTCCTTTATTGCTCCTTGTTATACCGCAGTAAGCTCTGGCGTAGGCAGATTTAGAATGGTTATTTTTATTTTTAACTAAGTCCTTCAGAATTGGAGAACTGCGGTCCTTCGCATAGGTAACCGGTTGATAGGTTTATAGAATTATGTTTATTAGCATAATGATGATTATCATTAGTGTCCCTGTTAAGGATGCTGTGCGTTTCTCTCCAGAACCCAGTTTGCTCTTGGCTCGTGTTGCAATGCTTGATCCGTTCTGAATGCAGGTCTCCTGCGGAGGGTTTTCGGCGCATTTCCGCGGCACACTGACGCCTTGTTCCACCGCTGATGTGACGGCTGAGCCAATAGGAGTTTCTGCAGTGGGTGGTTCACCCCCCCCCCCCGTGTCTGTTCTCCCGGTTTACATATCATTCCTTCCATTTACACTGAAGCAAACTTCAGCTTTTACCCCACTGGAGGGGAACTATTTCCCTTCCTGGAATCTCCTTCTTTGGGCGTCCTTTTCAAAAGATGGTAGAGGAAGTCAGTCACTATATTTTAATCTTTATATTTAATGAATCATGGAAGTTGGAGTCACATGGTCTGTCTGTACCTGATCACATAATCTGGTTGAGGAAGCTGGTCGATCCAGTGCTAACTGCAGAGGTATATGTGTAAACGGTAATCACAGTCTCTCGTGGAATAAAACATTCATTGAGCTTTTTTTTCCCCCCAGACTGCATTTGCTGCAGCTGCTCTTGCTCCGTGCAGTGAACCAATTCATCTACATTGCAGTGCAGTGCAGTGCATCCTCAACTGTGTGTAGGAAATGGCTTTTTTATTGATAAAGATGATTTTTTTTTTGGAGTGGGGGGGGGGGGGTATCCAAACCAAAGGTTCCTTCTCTGACCACGTGAGTCAGGTTGTCCGTCCATGATAGATTTAAGCCCCTCTGATCTGTGCTTCTCTTTTCCAGTTGTAGGAAGGGGAGGGTGATAATCACACTTGTGCTGGGTCCTGATAAGAGCAGCAAGCCTCTGTAAAACACCCGGGATCTCTGCTGTCAAACTCATAGCCCTTATCCCCGGCACTGGGGTGGACGGGAAGGCGTGGGAAGCTTGCTGGAAGTGGCACGTCCTCCACTGAGGCCCCATGCTACGGAGTCTTTGTTCCTTTAACGGGGAAGCAGGATTTATACCGAGACGCTGAAGCAGTGCTAGGATGAGGTGCTTTTTTACCCCTGCCCCCCCACCGGGTGATCAAACGGCATCAGCAGTGAAGAACCGCCACCTCGCTGCGATCAAGCTCAGTGGTAGATGTCAGTGCCGGTTCGAGCAAAGACCTCCGTGTAAACATGACCCCCAGCTCCAGCTTCCCCGCTGCTCTCCCTGACTCCCCCTGCTAGCCGCCCGCGCTAATTGCAGTGTTCTGCACTGCACATAAAACATATCTGTCAGCTGCATTTTCATAGCTGAGCCCAAATACTCCTACAGATGATTAATATATTTAGCTGCATAGCTAGCAAGTAGCACGCATGGCTAGGTAATGCAAGCATACCGTGACCGCTGATGCAGTGGCGGCCTACTTGTAAGGCATAACGGGTCCAAGACGACGTCTTGTAATGTGTTAAAACTTCATACAGTGCTGCATTGCTGACTGCGTCAGGTTGCTCCAAAACTAGGCAGTAAATCCTGACTGTCTTAAGCATCTGTAGAAGGTTCTCTCCCTTGGTCATCACTGTGATAATCCTGCCTTGTTCTTTAGCTACACGCCTGGCCATGAGCCTCTCTGCAGAATTTAAAGGCGCACGGTTCACCAGTCACATGTGTTGAGCTCAGAGTGCATCTATGGCCTTACAACCTATATGTCAACATACATGTGCTGCTGTGATGTGTCCTGTGGTCTGATTACATTGTGATATGATATTTTACCCATAGGGGGCGATCCCACTCCTCAGAATAGATAATGGTTTTTTGGCTCCCTGGTGGAGAGGTGATCTTAATTTAAAGGGGCCCCTCTTTATCCATCCCTGTCCATGTCAGACTGTCTGATGTGATCTGCATGGATGAGGTGGAGTTGTTTTTTTTTCCGTAGTGTCCCCTGACTCTCACCCCATTTCTGTAACTGAGGCTACCTACCTGGGAAGATGAGTGGATGGATGGATGGATGGATGGATGGATGGATGGATGGATGGATGGATGGATGGATGGATGGATGGATGGATGG
>JAODJX010000049.1:20320010-20335060 GCA_026776945.1 Isichthys henryi
GGAGTACCCGGAGGAAACCCCACGACGACATGGGGAGAACATGCAAACTCCGCACACATGCGACCCAGGCGGGGATTTGAACCTGGGTCCCAGAGGTGTGAGGCAACAGTGCTAACCACTGCACCACCATGCCGCCCCTCTGCGTATACCGTGTAGGGGAAAAATCATAGGCCTGCTGGGAAAAAATCAGTCATTTTTACGACTTTTAGAAATGCAAAGCTACCCAGCATGAATGACATTAAGGGGCCACTTATCGTCTCCCGCCTGTTTATATGGGTCATGTAGAACATAATTAGCTTTTACTTTCTTCCTCCTCAATGCAGGAACTGCAGTAAAGGCCTCAAATCCACTCCTATACTATACTTTCCAAGTCATTACACAGTGTTTTACTTATCTAATTGTCAAACTAGATTAATTTTTGGAGTGCATTAATAGCTATATTTCTGTGAGCGATAATATGATTACAGAGTTCTACACATAACAATCTCATTTTTCATTTATTATTACTGTTTATTACTGTATACTTCAGGATTAGTAACATCTATCTATCTATCTATCTATCTATCTATCTATCTATCTATCTATCTATCTATCTATCAATCAATCACTCAAAGACCTACAAGCTAATTTAGTCGAATAACATCACCAGTGCCTTGCGATGGACTGGCATCCTGTCTTTAGCGTCCCCTGCTTTAGACCCTCTGCTGCCTGGAATCTGCCCCCCCCGCCCCCCCATGACACACTACCAGATATTAGGATGGATACGAGCAATGAACATATGCAGCAATGTTCGGCAAATGTGCGTTTTTTTGCACAGAGATGCGTAGCATCTAGTGACGATGGAGAATGAGCGCGAGTAACACCTAGCTGGAGAGGAACCTGTCCTCAGCAGCGGTACGGGTCCAACTTGGGAGCCAGAGCCCTGCGTGTGATCAGCCGGCAAGACACCGCTGGAGATGGAGCCGTCCAATGCTGCATGGCGAGGAAGGATGGGGACACTGCCAACACCCCGTGGAGGTTCATGTTAAAGTGAAACTCAGTTCCATCTGCCAGAGCTGCTCTGCCACCCAAATTACATGGCCATCATTTCACATTGCACATTTTCTCAGGCGACGTTTTTATCTGAAAGCGAGAGGATGGCTCAGGCTTCAGCGATTTACCGGAATGATCCGGCATTAAAACACCTTTGCCTGACCTCCTGCCAACCACGGTTCTCTGATCTCGTATAAAGTCTCTGGTGTTTCTTCACACACAGTCTTGCGGTGTGACGCTATATCTGTCGCTCCACCATGTGACTGTGCTGGAGGGGGCCTGTGTCAAGGGCCGGTGTCGTTACAGGTCACGCACTAGGGCGGCACTATTCCTCACACCTCACATTTTCGCACTTGGAGGAAACACAGACTCTGGAGATGAGCAGAAGCAAGTTTGAACCAAAAGTATCCACTATTTACTTAAATTCTTGGTAAAAGTGTTGTGCCTGCAATTACAGCAAAGGTCATTGTTATAGTTAGTAGCTATATTTATAGGTATTTATATACCAAAACATTGATACTTGGACGGAGCAGAAGCAAGCCAATGGAGACCCCTTTGTAATATTGCACTGGGGCATTTGCTTTCAGCAGCCTCAGTATGAAATTCTTGCATTGATCTCCTCTGGTTACAACATCGATCCCCTGACAGAATCAATAAGCACCATTGTGTGCGCACATCATCAGCGCTGCAAGAAAATGCATCTCTTGATATTTAAAGACAGCCATGCTCACATGTCTTAATTAGTTTGTTACCCTTGGGTATAGGTCCTGATTGTTATTACACTGGAGATTTGTTTATAATTAAGTTGGAAATGTCAAAACACCATGTTTGTGTTGACAGGAAATTTCTCGTCTACCGACAGATTTGTGTGCCCATTTAAACGCACTAAAAACGAACTGTAAAGGAGGTTCGTGTGGATTCCTGGTGGCAGGTTGCTCTCTGAATTCACTGCCTATATCCCAAATACAGCAAGTACATTTTACAGCAGAGGTAGGCAGCCCTGATCCTGGAACGCTAGCATCCAGCAGGTTTTCCATCCTATCTGGTCTCTGATAAACCACACCTGATCTCCGGCAGTTAGTAACTCATCGGGTAGGATAGGAAACCTGCCAGATACCAGCCCTCCAGGATTAGGGCTGCCTACCCCTGTTTCATAGTATTGATCCATTTTGGTATGAGTTCTTGTTTCTTGACAGTGATCAGCACTTTGAAATATAGAGATGGCACTCATAACCGGACGGACGGACGGACGGACTGACTGACTGACTGACTGACTGACTGACTGACTGACGGACGGACGGACGGACAGACAGACAGACAGACAGATAGATAGATAGATATTTAAACATTACTTTAGGCAATAATGCAGAAAGCCTTATTTAGGATCTCTAGTTTCATGGGAGCAGCCATCAATCAGGAAGACATTACACATCATTTCCTGTCATGTGATGCATGTAACGCACTCGGGCACTCAGCAAATCAGAGTGGAGCTTGTTTCCTTGACTCTGGCCCGGCAACGTCTGTCCAAACAGAGCCACTGTTTATCTGTCACGAAATGCACCGCGGTTTCACATCTCCACAAACAGAAAGATAAAAAATAAATAGGCAATGTACGATGATGCTGCCAAATTCCTTTAATAACATCTACCTTTTAATGCTGCAAACATAGACTCAGCCAAACCACAGCCATCCGGAGGCCTAAGAAAAAGCCCTACCAATGTAATGTGATACATATGTAAGGACAATGAGAGAGAGGAATATAAGGTTATCATTAAGCGGCTCATCTTATCATTAGGCGGTTTATTCTGTTAATAAATCTAACACCCCCCTCCACCCCACAGCATGCCTGGTTAATTTAATTTTCCGAACACAGCTTCATACCTTCTGTTTGCTGAGACTGTGGAGAGATGAGCTGACCAATGGTGGATCAGTACCACAGTCAGCCAACAGCGGCTCACTCCGTATAGGAGGTTCAGCCAGGATGGCCCCTTGGTCTCATCGCTCAAACTGGGGAAAAATGTGCCATATAAGCAGGTTTCCAGCAGCACTGGCAGCAGAGGGAATAAAGATTCAAAAATAGGTAATTAGGGAGAGACTGTGCCATACTGCTTTAGGCTGGAGATCTTCCACGAGGTAGCAGATGTACACTTCTAGACAGAGGTGCTCTTGGACTCCTATCAAACTTGGAAGTCACATCAGAAAATACATGGATGTGTAAATTAATCAGTATAAAGATCCTGAGTTAATTTGCCCATCAAAGCATTTATGATGTAAAAACTGCAAAGGTTCCTGGCAATAGGATATTTAAAAATTAATTTTCCATAAATGCCATTAAAGCACAAGTGGGGTCAGAGATGTATATAAATCGGTTTAATGTGCCTTGGCCATGACTGCTTCTGTATGATTGGGCAAGTGGTTAAGGAGAATAGAGGGTTTGAATGGATGGAGCGCATTGAGCTTCATACTTATTACATTTCTCCTGAGGGCTTTTTAACAGCATCCAAAGATACAGTCTGTTGGGTTGATAGAAAAAGCTTTTTTTATGCTGGTGTGATTTGTGTTTCTTTCGGGTTGTGACTGAATGGCCATTTTAAGTTGATTTAGATTACTGACCCCACACTGATAATCTGGGCACGTCCCTAACACCGGCCCAGAGAGAGGCTAACCAGACATGTAACCCTTTTATTATTCTGTGAATATTTCTCCCGCAACCCATGGCAAGTTATACAACTACCGAGCCGTATGTCTGAAATATAAAGTGTTTTCGTAACAAATCCTTACCGGAATTAATGACATTTAATGAGCAGAGGCAGGGTGGTTAGCACCGTTTCCTCACATCTGTGGGACCAGCGTTTGAGTCTCCACTGGGGAATCATGCTGAGGTTAATTGGAGTTACCAAACTGCCCATAGGTGTGTGTGTGTGTGTGTGTGTGTGAGAGAGAGAGAGAGAGAGAGAGAGAGAGAGAGACTGCACCCTGCAATGGGTTGGCCCCTCATCCTAGGTTATTCCCTGCCTTGTGTCCCTATATTTTGGGATAAGCCCAGATGGACTGCGATAATGAAATAAAGGGACACTGTCGTCTTAAAGTAGGTTATTTAAAGGATCAGTGAGGGACACGTTATCCTACATTTTCTTTTTTCAATTAACTTGATTAATTAATCTGATTGACTGCTAGGTGGGAACAGACAAACCCAAACCCACAGGAGAGTGCACCACACAGAAATGTCTCTACATTCAGAGGTGAACTTGAACACTAGGATCCAAGCATCGCTAGGATCTTGAGACGTCTGAGGCTTTAACTTGTTCTCAAACTGAGAGCACAGTTGTAAAAACATCTGAGCCAAAGAAAATCATTTGGAGCTTCAGCTCACGCTGTTGCTAACTGCTTCCATATGCCTGTGGATTGATTATGTAAACCATAGCTGTTAATTACTAATCAATGATAAAGGTCTCGCCAGGATGTGAAGGCCTCTGACTCTGGGAGCTGCTGTGTGGCCTGTTTACGGCTGAAGATACTAACTATGTATAAACAAAACTACTGCAGCAGGGCAGAATCACACAGAGCAGCGAGAAGTGAGATTAACGGCAGTGCGTACAGTATGAGGGAAGCAGCAAATATGAACGGATGGTACATTTATTAATTTCCAGAAGTGTGGACGAAGGAGCCAAAAAAGGCTGTTATCATGGGCTCTCATTCGGCTCATAGCGAGTAACATTCAGTGGGTGAGAGATCATCACACCTGAGCCCTGAACCTTTTCGTGGAGCCACAGTGAATGAAGCTGGCTTGGGTGCACCATTCATAAAGAGCGATCGCCAAAACGAGAAGAACTGAAAACAGACTGGCGTAAGGGTGCGAGTTAAAATAATCCATGAGCTACAAAGTGCCTGTTCCATAATTAGGCCGAGTGGCGGTGATCTCGCTGCTGCAGAGGGTACGTGGCATCTGCATGAACGAAGAGCTGGGTGTTAGCTGAGGGCTTCAGCTGTGCCGCATTGAAAGCCTGTCTGTTATTGCATTTAATGTGTAAGGTGAAAAATAATAAGTAAAGCAATACAGAAAATGGTTAGAAATGAGTAAATGGATTTAAATACCGTGTGGTAATAGAATAAAAATAATACCAATTTTATCTTTAAAAATAATAAGTTCTGGGGGTAGCATGTGGATCAGTGGGCTAAGCCTCTGTGCCTGTGATAGGAAGGTTTCTGGTTTGAGTCCAGCCTCAACAGAATAGTCAGGTCTGTGGGCCCTTGGGCAGGACCCCAACGCCCCAGCTTTGTGGACAAAGAATATGGACAAAAGTACTGGGACAGCTGACCATCACACCCACATGAACTTGTATGACATCCCATTCTCAGTCTATAGCCATCAATACGGAGTTGGTCCCCCCTTTGCAGCTGTAACAGCTGCCACTCTTCTGGGAAGCCTTTCCACAAGACTTTGGAATGTGTTTGTGGGAATTTTTGCCCAGTCATCTAGAAGAGCATTTGTGAGGTCAGGCATTATGCTAGATGTGAAGGCCTGGCTCACTGTCTCCATGTTAGTTCACGTCAAAGGTGTTTGATGGGGTTGAGGTCAGGGCTCTGTGTGAACCCATCAAGTTCTTCCACACCAAACTTACCCAACCACGTCTTTATGGACCTTGAAAAGGGCCTTCCTTCCCCACACAGAACCCATGAAGTTGGAAGCATAGAATTGTCCGAAACGTCTTAGTATGCTGAAGCATTAAGAGTTAACTGGAACTAAGGGGTCTAGTCCAACCCCTGAAAAACAACCCCATACCATTATCCCTCCTCCACTAAAGGGTGTGATTCATCACTCTACAGATCAGGTTTAAACTGCTGCAGAGTCCAGTGGCGGCCTGCATTATACTACTCCGTCTGACGCGTGGCACTGCACTTGGTGATGTAAGGCTTGCATGCAGCTGCTCAGCCATGGAAGCCCATTCCACAAAGCTCCCTGCACACAGTTTTCGTGTGGCGGTTAATGCCAGAGGAAGTTTGGAACTCTGCAGTAATTGAGTCAACAGAGCGTTGACGCCTTTAACGTACTATGAAGCTCAGCACTCAGGAACCCGCTCTGTTACTTTGCACTTCGTTGGCTGAGTTTCTGTTGTTCCTAAATGCTTCCACTTTGCAATAATACCACTTACAGTCGACTGTGGAATAGTGTGAGGCTCAGTGGGCTAAGCATCTGTGCCTGTGATGAGGAGGCTGCCAATCTGAGCCCAACCTCAGCGAGTCCTTCAGCAAGGCCATTAACCCCCAGCTCCCTGGGTGCTGCAACAGGTGGCTGCCCTTCATGTTCATGTTTACTCTCACCTACAGAGAGCAACTTGGGGGAGGCGAAAGAGAATTTCCCCACAGGGATCAATAAAGTGTCATTATTATTATTATTATTATTATAAAATACGATGTATGCTCCAGTATAACACTGTATAACATAAAATTGACCACTGGGCTGGATTTAGAAGTAAACTACGCTGCCCGGAGTCTGTCCTGAACCTGAATACATTCGCGCTTGCCTTGAAAAGTTAAGTTCTCCTTGCCTGCGGTACTTTCCCCTCATTATTTCACTTATCATTTAATTTAATTAATTTCAATGTTACAGAAAGCCAGAAAGAGACCAGTAGCACTCTGTTAAGAATGAGCCTTACCGCAACATTTTAAAAATAATTCTAATAACAATATAAGCTCTAAAAGAATTAATTTGCCCTTTATTGCCGTGAGCCGTGCAGCGCAGAGCGCTGAGGAGTTAATGATGTACTCAGAAAGCTCATTTTAATATTCAGGTTTACGTCTCATTTTAACGGCATTGCTAGATTGCTCTCCACTGCCGGAATTATGACTGAGAATAGGATTTTTGTTTAATAATTTATAATACCAATAATGAATTATTATACAATGTGTTTGAATAAAGTCATTACTTAAATTTATTTCAGTTTTAAAAATCAGTTAGGTGTTTTTGTCATTTGTGTATACTGTAGTCTAATCACGGATTTTTTTAACATTACTTAGTAAAAAGGTTACACGACAGTATTTTATAAGCCATTCACTTAACGTCTAACTTCAGCCCTTAACGTCTAACTTCAGCTGCCTTAACTCGCAGGCTCTGGTCTAATTCACGAATTCATTTGCTTTAGGCAGATGTGTTTTTATCTTCTTCCAAACACAGAAATACCAGTCCAGCTGCTGTATACTGTAATACTGCAAAATCCCAAATGTCAGATACTGACACCTTGCAGCGGTGTATTTCACAACCGTATCAGCGGGAATCACTATCAGAGTTTATGAATGCATCCATCCGACGTCAGATTTACTGCATGAGCTTTAGGGTCGTAGTTTTGCTGAGTCTTGCAAACTTGCAGCTTCCCACAATACGTCCATCCATCTCCCAAGTGCTCATTTAACACAGGGTTGCTGGATGCTAACACGTCAAATCACGTATTTAATGTTTATATGACCAGACACGCTCCTCTGGAAAGAAAAAACAATTAATATACCACCAAATTATGTGCTAGGCATTTCTGCTTTATATTCATCAGGGATTCGTCAATAGACTGAGTATTATTCGTATGCGGATTCTTCAACACATTTCCATTTGGGATACTAAATTAGATACGTCCAAGTTCGCAGTTCAGGCTTTTTTCACTTGCATGGAATACCCCCCATTTTATATGTTTGGTTCAAAATGAATTTGTCATCATAATTTATGCAAATCGATGAATCAATAAATTGCAGTTGACTTTGTCATATTATGCCTATATATTGCTTAACGTCACCTCATATTATGGAAGGTTAGTGCTTTTTTGTGTTATATTTTCATTAATAAGATAAATATGCACCTATCTTAAACCAAACATCAAATTAAGCAAAGTAGTATATGCACAAAGGTCGAGATTGCAACAGTAAACTTTATTGCAGTGTAACGAAGGATATGAAAGCGTCTTTGCTGTGGGTTGTCTGTGTGCATAAAGCTGCAAGTGAATCCTACGGTGTACTTTCCATCACCTGTTCGCTGCCAGCTGGAGTCCTAACAAAACTATATTTTAATGCGAGAAAGAAAGCGCTGCTGGGTTGAGAGTCTCTCCTTTCCGTGAATTTCCACTCTTTCTCCCTCCTCCGTGTTTCCGCGTCTCCTTCCCTACCCTATCCTGAAAGGGGATCAGGAGGAAGCAACGCCGGCAGACTCCCGTGGCAACGATGACATGGCAGCACCCAAGCGGTGGCTATAGAGAGTAACCCTGAGTCATTATTTTATCTTTACCCATCTAATTGACCTGAAGAATCCGCATGCATATGTACACCCGTTTATAATAGATCTGTATTTGCGTTTATCTACGTCCACATTTGAATCATGCATTGGCGATCTTAGGCAAAAATTACATTACATTGCATTTTACAGCTATTAAAGAGCTATGAAAGCCAATCCTTACGCTCTGAAAGAAAAAAACACGTGACTCTACCTGGGTTTGAAAACACCTGGAAAACGCGGCTGAAGGGGCAGCGTACATAAGGAGGAAAAGACGAGAGATGGGAGATTAGAGGGGAAAACGCAACCGAGCGATTATTATTACTGACATGTGAGGAATTTATGATCCGATGGACACAAACCATCCGAAGCAGGTGAGATGCTTTTCCTCTTAAATATATATCTCAGGCAATACTGGGTTTGCTATAGTATGTGCGGCAGCATCACGAGTGCATTCGCGCTGTTTATTATTAACTTTGTGAAACACTCTCAAAGTAACGTGTAATATGTTACTTTTCGTCGGATATTGAAAAGCAGCTGTGAAAAGGACGATCTCACGTTTTAAACGTGTTTCACCATTACATGACTGTATGCTGTTCCTGTATCTTTACGTGCTTAAACGACAGAATTACTTTTCGGTTATCATCTTTATATAAAGAATTTAAGCAGCACGTATTTAAACCCAGTTAGTAGAAATCTAATCAATTATTACATTAAAATAAGAATAACCAGACATTTATATATTTCAAGCGAGCGACGTCTGTTAAGCAATACTGAGATGTCTTTGGTTTATTTTAATTAAAATAAGGATTTTATCAAAGCAGCTATGCGATTGGATCAGAGTTGGATCAGGGGCTGTATTTACAGATGCTAGCTTACTGGTTCAAAAACTGACGATGACGCTTAATTAAATTAACAAGCAGGACCGTTGTTACATTTTCAAAAGGGGGTTCATATCAAATACCTACAGACTGCCCATTGTAGGTAACTGATTAAATCGGTACTGATTAGTAGTCATGGACTGATATATGAGACAGATACCGAGTGTCTGTCAACGGCCCCCCCAAATGTGATCAATCTTTTATTTCTACAGCGTGTTTGGGGAGCAAACTTTTTGCACGGACGTGTTTTTTTATTATTTCAACGTGGGGGGGATGGGATTAGATAAAGACACGTCCTGTTAAGATTCTTGTATGTTTTAGTCCCCAGTACGTACGAAATTGCTTTGCTTCAGATGTCCGGAGTGTTTCACTAATCAGGCAAACCTCGATCCATAGTGTTTGGTTTTTAAAACGGACATATGCTGATGCATAATAGTTTAATAACGCAAAACTCGTACATAGCTGTGTCCGATCATTAAATAAACGCGACACAAAAGAGAAAACCCATATATTTGCCATTTCTAATTTAGCCTCTAAAATGCTTTCATTGCAGAGGACTCTGACAACATGAGCTTTGAGTGCGGGCTAAAAAGATGGACTATTCTGTAATCCTCGATTCATATCCATTATTTAGTTTTACGTAAAACACGATCAGTTCTAAAATGGTCAGTTTTTAAAAGCTTATAATTAAACAGTCGATCCCTTTCAGCCTCTGCGACCGTAATGATCGTGATGAAAGCAGACATTGCAAGAAGTTGCGGAGGTACGGACTAAATGCCCTTTTAGAGTTCAGGATGTCAATGACTGTGAGACAAACCAAGCGCTGTTGGAGGCAGATTAATGAGCCACATCTCTTATACTTTCCTAAGCACACGGACAGTTAGCTGTAAACAGCAGCTCCGCGTACAATACCTCAAAGGCTGAAAATAAAACGAATGGTTATATAATGCGCTGCATTGAGAACACCTATTTGTCGTAGCAATGTCCTCCGAGGATTTAAGACTCGTAGATCTTTTCTAACTGGGCTCTGTAAGCATTGCCATTTATATTTTACATTTATATAACCCCCCCTTTGAAACGACCAAGGACACCAATGTCTTATAACAACAAATTATTATTAATAGGCTGTGAGGAAAGCGCCCCTACATAGTTACAGAATCTTAGACTTTTATTGATTTTTCCTCATTCTCTGGTCACAAAGTGGGATATGAAAAAATCACATTCAGTAAGTGTTACGTTTACTATAACTTACAGGCATTCATTTTTGTATAAACTATAGGCAAAGGCATAGTTTAATATTTTACGAACAGCAGATTTCAGATTTATGTCTTTGGGCACGAGGGAGTCTGCGTTTGTCTAATGTTACATTTCGGAAACTAAACTTCCTCCCTCACTGTCAGAATCACTGATCGGTAGAATGATTTTAAAATGGCTTTAATCAGCCACTGCGCTGTAACTTTTAAAATAAAGTTTCCTTCCTTCTTATCTCCGTTAAAATGGACTTTCCTTCATGGAATAACCTACTCATAAAACTCCACTTGAGATTATATTATACAGGAGCCAGAATTATAAATAAGAAAGCCTTTATCTGAAGAATACATGTAGACAGGGGGCGTAGGTATAGAAATTCTAGGGCCCAAGACAAATTGTCACCTTGAACCACCGCCCCCCGCACAATTTAACGTAGGGCGCCCCCCCCCCCTGAATTTGTCAGGGCATCCAGGACTACTACGTCCTAAGTGTAGGACTTGCGTCGACTTTGCATTTGGGACGGGGACCAGCGGACGCAAGTGAATCTGGCCGTATGCATTACCGTATACATACTGTATTACAACTTACATATGGATGGTCATTATACCTCTGACAGCGCTGCCCATTCTCCTGCACCTGTTACAATAAGCGACACACCCAATAACGTCCTGCTATGTCGCATCCAGGCGTCTCTCGATCCAAGTATATTATTTTTTACTAAGGACGTCGAACATAAATGCGATCGGACGTGACTCGATCATGCGTAACTCGATATACTATACCATTCAATCTATTATGTTAAACCAGAGATGAAAGGTGTTAAATTTAAAGTTCTCTCTGGATTGATTTATCTTTATTTAAATATGTTTATTACATTGTGTTTATGTGGTCTATAGCTGCATCTAGGTTAATTTCTATCAATAAGATAATACAGAATTAAACCAATAATAGTGAAATGGCGACCATACACCCACCGCCTTCCATAGCTGCATATCCGCATATCCAGTACGCTGTAATAGTGGCGAAAAACACAGAAAGTTGTATAATGAAGCTTCGACTAGACCTTGCCGAGACCCATTAAGGTGATTTTTTCCCTCGTAGCTCATCCTTATGAGTGCACTAATGATAACAGCTCTGTTTTCCATACAAATCGTGCACCAAGCATAAACGAGGCAGTCATTAATATTCTCAGCGTTAATTGCCCTTTTGAAAAAGAAAAAGGAAAACCTGTCTGTTAAGCGCACATTTCTATAAATATGTTGACAAAACTGATCGCCCACCCCCAGTTATTATCCTATTTCTTGACGCTTTCATTAATTGATTTAAGACAGCCCCTTAACACTATTAGGCACCAACTGCAAAAGGAAAAAAGCAAACAAACCCGAATGAACAGCACAGCTATTAGTTCTGCTGTAGCCGGTGATCCCAAAAAGTCCTTTGAAATGTAATTTTTACAGGGTAGCGCTGTTTTAGCGCAACCTGCGGATGAATGAAGTTGGCCTACTAACGCGTTTGTCAATTTTCCAAATTAGCTCAGATTAATCGCTCCCGTCGTCTGAAGCGCGCTATCATAACATGTCACTGTCCGATGGGAAGACGCTATACTCACGTTTTGCTGTCACTTTGAATATATGAGCAAAAGGGCATTACAGAGCCAAGCTTGGCGTTTAATGGCGTTTAACTGTTAGTTTATTGTACTGATGTCTAATGTCAGAAAGTGTTTGTTTTAGACACTCTTTTGCAATTATTCCCCCGTGCATGCAAATTAGACTTAAGGCACGTCTCAGTGTCACAGCAGTAAATTACATTGAGTCAAACTACTCACCTCAGGAGCGTTAGAAGCATTTTGAATGTGGGGGGACACACTAGCATAAAACTAATATTTTATGTTAAATGTGGGGGGGTCCAAAGGAATAATTATGAAATGTGAGGGGGACACCTGAATGCGCAGACTGCATACCCCCGTTAATCGTTAGCTTATCATCAAAGCCATTAATCTTATGCTGTATTAGTTTTTGGGTGATTTTATACAAAGCAGCCCGAGGTGAATCACGAATCCTGCCCTGGTCGTAACCTGGCTAATCATAGAGTAGCTTCGTTGCAGAGCGGACAGTTATATCCAGAGAATGGTAAAAATTGACGGATTCAGTGAAGCGCTCGTTTTTGCAGCTCGTCCCCAATTTGCTACTTAAAGTGGTGAAATCGGTTGTTCCCCCCGCCACGGCCAAGCCAGATGGCAGCCATACTGTTTTAGCCATTTACCTACCCTGTTGCTTTGCCTGTAGCCGTACAGTGACCAGCATGATTAACCTCCTACATGCACCATCTATCAGTGAAATGCATCATTTTGGCAGTCATTCCTGACCTACGCCGATTTAACCGTCGACTTTGGGACAGTTTTCCGTCGTGTCCCATTATATCCCGCTTGACGTTTTCAGCGACTGGTAAATCTGATGATGGTTAAATTAATAATAATCAAAGGAGAGCCATAGTAAAGGTTTATGCTGTAAAAGCCTGTTTAAAGGCGACTTTTTAATGCTCATTTTCACTCTTCATACGTTTTGGGATCTACTTGAACAGATTTACATACTTCAGTGGTCCAAAAATTATATTTCTCCTACTGTACATCTCTATTCACCCTCTGTCTGAAGCGCTTTGTTGGAGGTTTAAGCCCCAGCTCCCCCATGAGCCCAGTGTGCTCTGACTAGTCATCATGCCCAGTTGGTTAGCTTGCCCTATACATTCAACCCCTGTCTTGCAGTCTGCTGACAAATCTTTGCAGGGAGGCATGGTGACCTCACCATGTCAGGGAAGATAGGGCTAGAATTCTAACGAGGCGTTTCAGGCAGATTAGATAAGACTGTTTTTGTGGCCAGGGTTACTCCCTTTGGTATGTGCTTGGGGCCTTAAGGCTTTACAGATCATTAACATGCACGTAAAGCTATATGACACACTAAAGGAAAGGGTTAAAATCAGAAAGGCATAGCAGCACCCCTTTAAGACCTAATGGTGAGAGTTTACAGGGAGAGCCGTTCTCTGCCTAGCATTAGCGAAAACCACTAGCGTGCCTATGCTATACGTAAGGCTCTTGTTGTAGAAGTACACAAACTCTGCTACAGGCTACAGCTCTGAATAAAAAAAAGCTTTACATAGAATAATTTCATTTAGAGGTTTGGTTATGCGAGAGAGAGAGAGAGGTGCAGAGGCTGAGGTCACCATTTAACGCTAATTATCTACACCCTGGGATTCTGTAGAAATTCATTTTAAATGGTTTTTCATGAACCCGATCTGACAGTTCTAGACACATCTGTATATCAGACGTAGAGCAGTTAAAATCAGACAAGCAGTTATCAGCAGAGTACATTTGCATACAAATAGAGACGTGCACACCTGGGTAGGTATCCCTCCTTGTAATAGGATGCTTGGACTCCATAGACGTTTTGTCGGGCTCCATTTAACTCTGCCTGGTGTCCGAGTCAAATTATGAGGGATTCTGAAGGAAGTTCAGGAATGATGACGAATGCTCCTGACGTATTGCTCTCAGGTAAGAGGACTCGTGTGGGAAAGGAGCCCCTCCCTCCTCACCATCGACCAATAAGACTCCTGTGCCCGGACGCCGAGAGGCAGGAAGTCTAGGCCATGTATCAGGAAGTGGCCTTTCTTGCCGGCAGTGCGGAGCGCCAGTTCTCCACCTTCCACGTGAACCCCCTGGAGAACGTGCATGAGATAACCACCAACAAAGGCGTCTTCTACAAGAGAGCCAGCTTGCTGAGGCAGAAAGAGGACGCATACCACTCGGAGGAGGGTTATGCGGGTGCCGCCATCATCAACGTGGGCGGGATCAAGTACCGCATCCCCTGGACCACCCTGGAGGAATTCCCACTCACCCGGCTGGGCAAGCTGAGGAGCTGTAACAACCACGAGGAGATCATGGATGTGTGTGACGACTATGACATCAGCTGCAACGAGTTCTTCTTCGACCGCAACCCGAGTGCCTTCCGCGCCATCGTCACCTTCCTGGCGGCGGGCAAACTCCGGCTCCTGCGGGAGGTCTGCGCCCTCTCCTTCCAGGAGGAGCTGCTCTACTGGGGGGTGGAGGAAGCCAGCCTGGAGTGGTGCTGCCTGCGCAAGCTCCGCCAGAGGCAGGAGGAGGAACGGGAGGCCCAACAGCAGGATGGCGGGCAGGCTACCCCGCCCAGTGAGGAGGTCGCACCCTGTCCCCAGGTGGACGAGGGCCGCGTGGCTGGCTGCATGCGTAGGCTGAGGGACATGGTGGAGAACCCGCACTCTGGGCTGCCGGGGAAGATCTTCGCCTGCCTTTCGGTCGTCTTCGTGGCCATCACGGCAGTCACGCTCTGCGTAAGCACCATGCCCGACCTGCGGGCCCAGGAAGAGAGGGTGAGTCCTCTTAGATGTTGTGGTTCCATCCACTTACATTTCCTAACGGTCTCTTCCATGACAGGAACCATTATGCTAATTAGCCAAAATAGTAGTGACCTATGTTAACAACTGTTTCCTTAGTTCATTAGTTGATGATCACCATAAGAAGGACATTGATGCCTTGGAAAAGGTGCAACGTAGGGCTACGAGAATGATTCCTGGTCTTAGAGGAATGTCTTATGAGGAGAGGTTAG
>JAODJX010000049.1:20350656-20383387 GCA_026776945.1 Isichthys henryi
GGCCCTGTGCAGTATGTGGTGAGTACAGTGTCTGTGGGGCCGTCTGCAGATCAGGCACTGTGGAGTAAGTGTAGAGAACCGTGGCAGTGGTAAGATGGTAAAAGCGTCGGGTGGGGGCTGTGTGGAGTGCTCGGGGGGGGAGGGGTGGTTTTAGCTTTGAGGACACACCCAGCTGGACAGATCCCCTTCCCCTGCCTGAGGTGCACTGCCAGCATCACCGTGATGCAGATCTGAGCAGCTGCTGACTGGAGATCAGCAGAGCACCTAGGCAACCAGCAGACAGAAGACGCTGATTGGGGAGGGGGGCATGTTCTTCCGCAACAACTTCCAGGGAACAAACATCGCTAATCAAAATCCAAAAGGAAGCCATTAACCTTCGGCCCCCCTGCCACCCCAGCCCCAAAGCGCTCCTGTCAGAGTAACACAGCAGTGAACAGCCTGGCTCCTGCTCCACTGCCCAGTAATTAGACTGAATCAGAGAGGGCGCCGCCCCCTGGTACACGCCGCTCCCCCAACCCCTCCAAAGCGGCCACGAGCCCAGAGCCAGATCCCGAGACCCACTGGGATGGGTGGCCGGATTTCCTGTGTGACACAGAGCTCATTAGGGGAGGAAACCTTACCAGCGCAATGCTGGAGTGAGTGATCCAGGGGGTCAGTGCAGAGGGAGAGAGATCATAGGCAGGACAAATTCAGTTTAAGGCCTGGCTGGATACAAATTGCAGTCAGTAATGAGCCCGTTAGGAAAAGCTCCACATTAGGAACAAAGAAAGGTGACGGTGTGAAGAGGGCTGAAGGGGTGACGGAAAGCTGCATTTCCAAAGGGGGTCACTAGGTAGCGCTCTAATGTTCCAAGGAGATTTGAAAGCTGAGAGGTATTATTGGACCCACTCTGGTTTGATAGGGCTGGGTGAATCTGCATTACCATAGTGTATAAAGCGCGGCTTCAAAGGGGCCATATACAGGCCCCATGCTAAAGGTTTAGTAAACGTGCTATAAGCAGAGAGCCCCCTACTGGAAGATTGTGAAGCACACGGAAGCACGCCAGAAACGACAGAATACAGAGCAAAGCTGAAATCAAAGCAGAGAGCGGCAGGTAACGCAGGGGGGCTCCTTCACCTTCTAAGTGAAGAAGAAACCTCACCAGCAATAACCGGTGTGTGCGGTTGGCCAGAGGAGCAGCCAATTACGACTACGCTGCCCCCCATCAGGTCTGCTTTAATTGCCCGTCAAACAGATGCAACTTGGCCACAGGCACCTGAACTCCCTCAAAGATCATACCGTACGGTAACGATTCACCAGCAGTCCGTTTAGCCTCTGACGCAGAATCCAGGCCTCCCCAAGCACCGAAGCCAGCAGCAACTACTGCATTAATTAAAGTACCTAAAAACAAACAGCTGACACTGTCATAATTAGCATCCTGCAGTCCGGGAAACTCCTCAGTGCCTCCTGGCTGCTGTTAAAGGTATAATTACTAAAATGTGGAGAAAAAAAAACAAACATCGAAACGTGATCAGAGTACTTAACAGCACACACTGCTAGCTGAAGCAGCTATAAAGGTATGAATCATGAGCGATGATTAAAACACTGAATATTAACGCATATTAACAGCACAGGTGAAATACAGTATGCACTGGGTGATAAATGCCAGATGTGCCCATCAATCTGATTTAGTCACATTTTTTGCTGTTGAAGTGTTTTCACAGCAAAATTTTGATTTGTCACGTCGTGGTGAGACAGCAGGGGGCAATCAGGAGCTCGTCGTAGCTTAGCAATATGAAACAGGCCCAGGGCAGACTGAAGCAACATTTTGATTCTGAGGGGGTTGATTGCACAGGCCGGTGGAAAACGGCACATGAGGACCGCTACCCACCAGTCATCACTCCTTTAGCATTAGCAGTGTAGTGGGAATCAGCATGTGAGGACAACTACCCATCAGTCATCACCTCTTCAGCATTAGCGGTATATTGGACTTTGGGAAATTGGACCACATTGACACACGGCTGAAATCCTACAAGATGCCAGCTCAGCTTGCCCGCATAGCCTGGGAGAATCTGGTACAAAGGTGACCAAGGCTTGGGATGACAAATCACTCATTTTACAGCAGGGAGAACAGAAGTACTGTGAAATGCACAGGATCTTTAAACAGTTGTAAATAGCCAACTTTTTGTAGATTCTGTATTCTTGGTGAACAGTAGGGGAAAAAAAGTCATGCTTATTTTGCAAAAGTAGCAATTTGTAAAAACTAACACCCTGCGAAATGACGTGGACTGAAAACATGTGCACACACACACACACACACACAAGATTGTGGGGATCCTACCTTTATTTCTATGAACATAACCCAATGACCTCATCCCCCACCCAGCCCTAACCATAAGTAACCAAACAAAATACAAGACATTTGAAATTCTTAGTTTTTTGATTGTATTCACAGATTTTAAAATCGAGTATACATTTGTGGGTATTGAAAAAATGTTCGCACTGGGACAAAATAACAGATTTTTATCACATTGTGGGGGAGACACAATATAATATATGCATAGCACACAAACACACACACACAAACACCACTTTGTGGGAAGCCCCTAGCAGCCTGGCTCCTACCTCATGCCCTCGGTGGACTTGTTCTGGTAGTTGCAGTACAGCTGTGGCGTGCCCAGCATGGCTTCCGTGAAGACGGCCAGGAAGCCCAAAGTCTCCACATAGAGCGGGGAGTCCAGCAGGAGGTAGGTGACGTAGCCGGCAGCGGCGGTGAAGGTCAGCACGCACTGCAGGTAGTCCACGAAGCGACTCCACAGCCAGAAGGAGCTCCAGTCAAAGTCTGCAAATGGAGAGAGGGCATGTCAATCGGCCTGCGTTCAGCAACTCATAAAAGCCCTTAACTCGCAGTGGGGGTTTGGCCTCCATTAGTGTCACACCCCACTGACGGTCTTGAGCGGGAACTTGAGGATGATCTTCATATAACACAGGAGCCCTTAACATCTGTTTCTGTCTCAGAGGTTCTCCTTACGTTTCAGAAGCAGAACTACGTCACGGTAGATCTCAAATTCCTCAAGGAAACATGGTCTGACAGGGAAGGGAGCAGCTACTGAAGTCATTTAATGGAAATATAAATGTACAATTACATAAAGTGTGACTCAATCTGACAGTGTCTTCATGCTGAAAACATCCTCTGATAGTCAGCGACTAGCTGGTTGCACGTGTGAAGACCTGCTTCTAAGGGAGCGCCCTGACAGCACGCAGTCCTGCCTGATATTTTCAAATGATCAGCAGCCGTTTGAGGGAGCTGTCCTGCCAGTACAGCAAGTAGGAGATTAGAGGATTATTGCCACCATAAATCAATCCTGCCTGATGCAATTACATAAAGGGCACTTCTAACAGGAAGAATCAAAGTAAAAAAACACTCTAGGGTCCTAAAAGAAAAAAAGTCTCTCTCCTTATTCCACCGGAGCTTGTGGGAGTTACTCCTCGCTACGGGTCCGAGGACTTCAGGGTGTGAAAGCAGCGTTTGAGCCCCAAACCCCTAAGATGAGAACCAGCCTAACAAAGGAGCACGAGGAACCGCTCAGTGCGAAGGACTGAGCCGGACAGATTTATCACTGATACGTGCTGAGATCGCCGGCTGTTCTTGGATAAAGGTTCACGATGCAGCAAAGGCCAGATTGTACCTTGGAGCAACACTGAAGGTCAGAGCAATGACATTAACATGGATGGCAATTTGCTAAGCGGGATGCGAATGAGTTTGGAAAACTAGATCTGAATAGAGCACTAGATGCCAGTCGTTTTAATCGTGGTGACAAGATGGAGTGTTATGCATAAAGGTTAAACGAGGCTTTAAAAAGAAATATGACTGGAAGATGTGGATTTGGTGCCGTGTTTTGAGGAGTGCGTTATCCGGTTCAGGGCACTGTATCTGTGATCGGAAAGCTGCGGGTTCAAATCCCAGTGTTGAGCGATTTCTACAGTCGAGCTCTTCAGCAAGACCCTGAACCCGCGACGGACCCAGTTTTCTCAATATGTACATTGCTTTCTATAAAAGGGTCTGTGAGTTAAATGTGAATCTGTAGTGTGCCCCCATCCCCCACCGTTACAGAATGATCATATCGATTTATGATTTGCCCACCTGGGTAATGCGGCTAAACATTCCTATTGTGCCGACCTCAGCACAGCGAGCTCCAACCACCAGTTTCATGGAGATCTGACATGAGAGTTAACAGTGACGCCTGCGGGACATTTATCTTCTCCACGGTGCCGTCTGGGGGCTGCCGACTCGCTGACTTGACAGGCAAGAAGAGCTCGAACAGACGAGGTGAACCTCAGCTGCCCCCAGGCAGGAACCGCGACAGCATGCGTGGCGATACACACCCTGGGGGGGCGGGGCCAGCAGAATGACACACGCTGCCGGCCCCGTTTAACCCAGGGAGAATTGTACCTGCTAATATCCAACGACTAATAAGCCCTCCCCATGGACACACCAAGGCAGGGCATTTGTGGGACCCTTTATTCTCTACTACCATGCCAGTCCTCTAGGGGGCAGCACAGATACTCAACCACAGTATGTGAAGAGCAGCTCCCACGTCCTCCCTGAGCCTCCCCTGTCGCACTGCAACATCCTGACAGCAACCTACAGACAGGCGGAGGCAGGGGTGACGCTCGACGTGCCCTAACCCTGTACTCCCTGAAGGGGGGCGCTCACGCTGCAGATTCGCCGGCAGCCGAATCGGGGGGCCGAGAGACTCGATGTCCCTTCGAGATGCTCGGCAGAGGCGTGCAGATGGGCAGCCAGGGATGCAGGCTCAGCATCTGAAGCATGTTACTTATAAAAACTCGAGAGGCTTACCTGTAAAGCCCTTATATTCAAGCCAGAACAAAGGATTAAACATTTCAGGGGACTTCTTCCCTAGCAACAAGGACTTTGATGGAAATCGCACACGCATGGTATACTGGGAAACACACCAGAGCATTTTAACAGAATAAACAACCTCAACTCAGTCCTACAAACCTACCCTTCAACAGGCTTTAGACAACATCCTCAGAGAAAGCAAGATAATTGGTTGAGAGGGAGGGGAAAAAAAACACACACACATAGCTCATCTACAGCCTGCACCGACGTCCATAGCACAGAAACCTACAGCCAACATTCTCAATCTCATAAACAATGCATAAAAACAAAGGTAAGACTCCTGTGTGAAGGCGTAGCAGGCAGGCTGACCGTGAACCCCCAGGACATGAATAAGGGTCCGGCTTTTATACCAGCACGCATTGCAGCCTGGCTCCAATGCGACGTGGGAGGAAAAAGGCACTCAGCTGGTTTTGCAGGCGACAGGGATCCGCATCAGACCCAAACCGGAAAAACCGTCCATGACTCAGGTCTATATTTTCATCTGCTTCCGATCGGTGGGGACAGGTATTCGTGCTTAAATTCAACGGCACCAAAATTCTTAGTGCGGAAACCAGCCTTATGGACCTCAGTAGTTTCAAGTGAAACAAAATATCTTATTTACAGTTATGAGTCAAATGTAAATTATATAAAATTCAGCAGGCGTGGTGTGACAATGGAACCAGCTGGAAGACACCGGATTCTGCTTAGAAATTAATAATGCTATCCAGCCTTCTGCTTATAACCACTGGGATCCTTAAGTACTCCATTACGCTCTTAGTGACTTTTAGTGACTTTTTTCCCGGGGGGGGCGGTACACATCAGTCCTGCAACCACCAGTAAACAGTAGGAAAAAAAAATGTTTCCCTCTCTGGAGGTAAACTTACAATATTCATGGATTTGAACAACTGGAAGAAAGAAAAAAAAACAATTGTTTTGGCTTCTACAGCACACAGCAATGCTCTGATAAATGACTAACAGCCCATTGCTGTGTGGAAACAGGACCTAGCACAGGCTGTGAAGAGTATCCAATGCTTTTTGTCAGTTTTCCTCATAAGATCAGTCCCAGAGGCTGTCAGGAGTCCAGCAATTACACGAGGGCAGCAAGGGCAGCTGTGCTACCAGGAACAACCCACAGTCTCGTCTCCAAATGCCCAGCACACCAACAAGCCCGCCGAATGGCGGTAAATGTAGGTGGCGGTCCACACAAGACAGTCATGCCAACACCAAAAGCAGGAGAAGGCTGCGGGCAGGACTGAAGCCCCCCTCCCCACCTCGCCAGCACACCACACCCACACAAAACCCGATTCAACAGCCTCCACCAGCAATACCAGAACAAGGCAGATTTTCCGAAGCGGTTTGTTGATACAGCATGCAGACCAGTACCGTCTTCCTCGTACTGTAGATGTGGTTTGTAACAATTATACTTGTGCATGTAACACCTACACATTAAACATTTTTTTATGTCCATAGCTTTTAGCCAAGATTCTAAATAAGATTTGCAAATGAGACAGAAGCTAAAGAATACCGCTTGGGGATACCACCAGGTCGCGGGTTCGAATGCCACCTCCTGTCTGCATGTGTGGTTTCTCCTGTAGCCCTAGGACACGCTGTTAGGCTAATGGGTGTCTGTAAATTTCCTGTGGTGTGATTTTGTGCGTGTGCATGTGCATGTCCTGTGATACTGGCATTTCATTCAGCCTCGGACCCTTTGCTTCCCGGGACAGACTTCAGAACCCCCCCCCACCCCCACCCCATAACCCTGGCCGGGAAAAGCAGATAGATGATGAAAGAATGAACAACGCTCTAGTCTGATACGAACACCTCGACTCCAGATCCTAATCCCAGGAGACAGGAGAAAGGCTGGGTACATCCGGCGAGGGGCAGGGGGAACACGCACACTACAAACGGCAACTCAGACCCAGCGGACCTGTTAACGGTCACCCACCCAATCAGCTATTTAATATACTGCTGGATTCATAGTACTGTTAAGGATCTCAAATGCGGAGGGTATGAAGGAGTCCAGATTAAATCAACAGAAAAATCCAGTGAAGCCAGAAAACAGGCCTGTGAAAAGCTCTCAGCGCCATCTGCTGGCAAAACCACAAAAGAGTCTCTGCCTGTCGGGCTAAAGGCACGAAAAGATCCTTCCTTCACAACTCCATACAAAGACAAATATGCTGGAATGTTGTTTTCTACACATTTCAACATTTTCAAGCATCTAAAAGAATGAGGTGTATGTTATGACCACTATTTACTGCCAAATTGTATCCCAAAGTAAATGTAATACTTAACTGTTGCTTTTTAACATATCCATACTGGTCATAATCTAAGCCAAACAATTTTCATCAGAGTTCATCTACATCTATGCAATGCCAGACGATCCCATCGCAATCATGGCATGCAACAGAGCCAAGGGGAATCCAAACGCAGCCAGTGTGGGCAGATCACTCGCATTACACAAAAACAAGTGCAGAGAGACATCAGAGCACATATGAAGGCAGCGTCTCCGGCAGCGTCTCCAGAGCAGTGGGACTAGTCTGAGCCCAGCAAACCGGGCCGGTCATCGGTCATGGCTCTGCTGCTACGGAAAAGAGGTAATAACCATGCCTCGTCTCCTACAGACTGCCGGAGGGGTATAAACTCGAAGGTGGGGAAGGGGGTCACACTCAGGGCAGCATGCTTGGATAAACCGTTGAGAGGATAAAGAGAGCAGGGGGTTAGTGAGTCAGGAAGGGTGATGTGAAAGGCGTCGGCCATGCTGTTAATGCCAGAGAGAGTGGATGGTGCGTGATTGGTGAGGTGTGACTGGCAGGTCACGGGAGACAGCGGTACCTACCCAGGAAAAGCTTCTTAGGAACTTTGATCTCTTCATCCTTACTGTCTGATGCTAGGCACAAAGCAAAATAAACAGGGAGAGAACAAAAAAAAGAAACAGAGACCGTTTCCAGGGTTACTGGGATTGACGACAAGGAAGAAATAAGCCGTTTGTCCTTTGAGGAAGTGGGGAGGCAGACAGCTGGCGTCACGACGCTCACGTATGCCCGCGAGGGGGGGGTGGGAGAATTACCCAATGCTTAACTGGTGTGGAGGCCGACATCTCGAAGTCCTCAAAGAACAAGGGGAACGACAGATGCCACGCTAGCCACAATGACGAGACACCTGCGTGTGGGATTTCACAAGCAGCTAAGTTTGGGTGGCAGAGGTCACTTTAAATCCAAAAAATAAAAAAAAACTGAAAGACGACCCAAAACCCAGATGAGTTAATATTTAAGCTATTGGGTGGAGGCCATTTTCAACCATACTGAACCTGATGTGTGAAGAGCCCTGAACAAACCTATTCCCTCTCAAAGATTCGTAAACCCAGAGGCTCTATCAGAAAAGTGACATTCAGCTCAGATCTTCCCAGATCCTCTGGTCACTGAGTTTACACAGCTCTGTATCACAAACTTCACACAAAACCCTCACCTGATCGGTAAGTATAGCCTATATTCCTTACGTAGTTAAGTCAGAAATAAAGATCAAGACAAGCGAGGTCCGAATGTGTGGTTTGCAGAGCTGGACGCCAAGCTGTCTATTTTATTAAGTGGAACAGCTCTGCTGATTCACACATCCCACTGTCATGTGAAATAATCATATGATTGTTTTGTCTGATCTAGTTTGACTTGGATCTATGCAACACACTGCAAAGTCAGTGACCACCTATGTAACGCAAACACCCAACATGAGCAATTTCAGCCATATGCTACATTAATACTACAGCTTCTGTCATATTCCTCAAATAGCTCAACGTTTTCATCATCAGAATAGGAAAGCAAGTTTAGGGCCAGCAAAAGCTTCAAGTGACAGAAAAATCATTATAAATGACTTTTGCAAACCATAAACAGAAATGTGGAACATTCCGGCAGTTATGGTGAGAGATAGTCAGCACACACTTTATAATATTGTGTCAGTTCTCAAGATGAAGTTCAGGAAAGGGGAATAATTAGGTCTGCCATGCAAAGAACGTCAATCGAAGGAAATTGTGGCCGATACCTTTGAGAGAAGCGTGAAAAGGCACCCAGTTTTATGACGGGAGTATAAATCAAAGTATGAACACATTAACTGCTTACTTTATTCAGCTGAGCATTTATGAACTTCCCTATTTAACAGAGTTGTTAACTGAATTATTCACATATTGTTAAATTATAAGTGAGTCAATTTACTTAATTATTTGTTGAATATAGTAACTAGATTTTATAATAAATATCCACAGACCACTGAAGATTGAAACTGGGCTGAAAATTAACCAACATCTTTTAACAAGACGATCAGAATTCAGCATTTCTCTCAAATACCTAAATCAGGTCTAAAAGACCATCTAGAACAAGAGACAGATATTCTGTACTCATTCAAGGGGGGGGGGGATCATTAAAACCCAATTTAACAAATGTATAAAACCCTATTAATTCAGTGTGCATCAAGGACAAGGAGGAAAGGGGAAAGAAGAAGAAACATTCATGTATGTTTTAGGCCAGTGTTTGCCGACCTGGTCCTCGCGAATCCCCAGACAATCCACATTTTTGCTCCCTCCCAGACAGTCCACATTTTTGCTCCCTCCCTGCTCCCTGCCAGACAGTCCACATTTTTGCTCCCTCCCAGCTAGTCCACATTTTTGGTCCTAACTGGGAGCAAAAATGTGGACTGTCTGGGGGTTCCCATGGACTGAGCTGGGAAACAGTGTCTTAGGCCATAAAATCTTAATTATTCATATTTTCATTTTGGAAAACAAAACATTAGGAAAGACAGAAGAATGTGACACTAGTGTGCTAAATCATTCTCACAGCCGTCTACACTGAAACTGGGCCCAGTGACGCCCAAAGCCCAAGCGCTTGGAGAGGGAGTGTTGGTGCATTATACTGACCCAGGAAGACCCGGCGTTTGGTGCTCAGCTCTGCGGCCACACGGACGCTGGTGCACAGGTTGAGCATAATCAGCATGGTGACGATCATGATGATGCTTTGCCACAACAGAGGGGTCTCAAAATACCGCCCGAACCTGCAGGAAGGGAAGACATGGGTGACAGAGTCACTGGCATGTTCGGGAAACCAAAAGCACAGAAGGAATATCAAAGGAAGCTAAGTGGAACTTTATAAAGCCTTCAGAGGTAAACGCAGAACACAAACACGGGCAGCACAAATCTAGTAGCTCAATTTCAAGAAAAAGCAAAATCCCTGTTAGCATGAGGCTAACGCTCCTTCATGCCCAATAAAATCCTGACCAAATACTCCACGACTGAATTTTCATTCAGTTACTGAACAAACATCTGCAAACCTCTCACTCCCATCAGAGCAGGGCTTCATAACTCACGCTCTCCCTGGCTGCGGTTTACACAGACTTACTTCGTAAAAAAAAAATGTTACAGCTAATAACCAACTGCGAGTGGTGAAGCACCAACAGGAGGCTGCACTTCCCTAAAGAAAGCTTGTGAAAATAGGTGGCACTGCGACTGGAGGCGAGTATAAAAACAGGACCAAAAGGCTCCTGCTTTTCATTTCTCTGCCCAGAATATCTCAGTAACACTTTACCTGAGGGGGCTCCAGTAACGTGGAAAAGTTACTGCTGAAGTTCAAATCATGAACAAATATAGTAACTGAATGATTGATTAATAATGAATGAACATGGGATCAGTACGCAACTAACACTTCTGTTTAATTAATACATTAAGTGTAGTTCTACATTATTTGCGCCCCCACAAGTACAGTCACACAAATACCTTTTCACAAAAAAAAAGAATCTTACTCTTTTTGACAACCTTGTCGTTATTTCTTTCAAAAATTGCACTAAAATTATTCATTAAAATGCAATGATTTTTCTGTATTTCTCAGCTAAGACCCATCTGAGGCCAGCTGTGCCAATATCTTCCACTACCTAGTAATGAGGTCATTTCGACCTGTCTTTTAGAGTACATTTATCTTTCAGTCAGGAATAAGACAATTACCAGCCTTATACAAGATTAAGGTGATATACAATAAAAAAAAAACTTTATTGATTACTGGAGGAAAGTCCTTTAAAGAAAGTCAGCACACCGTACAGCTCACGGTATCTACAGTGGGCCGGCTAGACTGTGAAGGCCAGTCCAGAACCCTGGTACCGGCGGTACAGAATATACCAGGGCTGCAGGCATCACAACCAGCACATATGGAACTGCCCTGAATGGCCACGACACTAACTGGAAAATCTCTAGCTGCCAGCTGGTTTAATGAGGCAGAAAATCTGAACAACCAGAGGCTAACAGGTCCTGCAATAAGAAGCACTTCTGTGGGAGAGAGATACTTTGATTTCCTGGCAGGGGGGGGGAAATTCGTTAGTCAATGCTTATACTGATATTAATGCATGGATATGGCGCTGGTGTGACAAATAAGAAATATTAATGTTTTTTTTTTAGTTATTATTACCATATCATTAAGGTCTACTTAACAAAACGTTGGGAGGGTTGTGCATTATTAGCATAATTTTATTGCACATAACAGAAGCTTTTATGATCTACCCAGAACGATGAAAGCATTTCTTACTGGGCTATCAACTACAAAAACACATTTCAAATTGCATGTACTACCAGAACAAAGTATCTGCGGAATTTGCGAGGTTTACCCAGCAAACCGACGTCAAACCGTGCTGAGGTGGGGGAAGAAGCGCCTACATCCTGTGTGAGATCTTACCCGTAAGAGGCGGGATTTTACACCTCCTTTAGGACTTATGTGCACTTATAACATCTTATAACATTTTAACATTGTTACAGCGGTGGCGGTTTCTATCTTAAACCGCAGGTAAATGGACGTCTAAACCATTACGGGTTTTAACTAAATCCTGTAATCTAACACTTTTTCAAGTGTTTTTTTTTTTTTAATTAACATACAAGTCATACTTCAGAGAACATTGCGGCCACCTTGGAGGAAAAACATTTGTGACTGATGCCTTTAAATAGTAATCGATACCAAATACGTAACGTTTGAGTACTCATCCTACCATCCTCATTTAATATCCTTAACCAATGTTCGGGGTGATGAAGTATTTCGCTGTGCAACCTAATATCGGCGGGCCTAATAACAAACGCAGTGTAAAATAAGACAGTATCGATCGGCACTTACCTGAAGAGTATCCTCAATATATTGGCCACCAGGAGAACTAGGCACACGTAGGAGGAGAAGCCCTCTGCGTTTTGGGTCCGTCGGATGTCCCGGTACTGGGGGATATAGGGTACGACCCCACCGAAAACCATGGCCCCGGCGGCGAACCATGATACCAACTGATTGAACACATAAGTCAGCTGCTGAAAGAGTTCATCTTCCATTTTCAATCAATGCCCTAAAAAGCCCCGGAGAGGTGATAAGTAATGGGGGGGGGGGGTCTAACTGCGGACTCCAAATCACTGGTGGTCAGGCTTAGCGGATTGCCACCGACCAGTGGGAAACCATTTATTTCCGGCAAAATATCTGTATCTCAAATGAATATAGGTGGGAAATCGCTCCAATTCCTAAAGTTGGGAGGGAATTAAAGTGGCTTCAGATCCTGAACTTCATTGCATCACTGCCACGCAAACAGGGCAGCATCCTGTAACAGAGAAAAGTACACACTGAAGAAATATGACAAGCACCCCATAAACACTCCAGAAATAGGAACGATACGATATATGAAACAAAATCACTAGGTGCTTTGGTCAAGTAAAACCGACTCTTACCCGTAATTAAAAGGATCTTTATGTCGTATTAAATAATGCAGAAATCAAGGGAGCGTAATATAATGCAGATCATCGATAAGCATCAATGCACAGGAATGTTATTGGCACGTTGTAAAATGCAATGTATTTTTAGACGAGGTGATTAATTCAAACTTGCCTTTATGCATCTAAGCTCCTCACGGCGAGGATCCCGGGTCCGTCCTTACGAATAGCTACAGCGCCGTGGCGGCTATCGATCTAACCCCCTCCGCTTGGAGACATCGACACACGGGAATGGTGAACTCACGACCCCTTTGGTGCGGGGCAGGACTGGAGAGTGAGACTCGGAGGAACACACATCCCGCGACGGACCAACCGCCACACGGGCAGCCAGCTTCGTTTCTGCAACCGATTCCACGGAATCGAGCCGCGCTTCCGGGATACGTCATAGGCCGCCTGGCCGGGCCGCCGTAGGGTCCTAAAGTACATTAAATTATTCATTCGCGTTCCAATTGGCTGGGAGAAACAGCAGGGGATCGCACAGTGTGGGGTTAAAGTTAAACGCTGGGTGAGTCTGTACAGCGATGCGGGGGAAACGCCTTGCTGCGATTGATCGGTTTTTAGTGCAACATTTTAAATACAGAAGTAGCCCGATCGCAGAAGTTTCTGCATTTGACTTAACAGTGTTCAGATTGTCGTGGCTACTTATATTTTTATGATTTGTATGTGTGTGAGCAAGGTGTAATACATTATCTAATTACACTTTTCGATAGGACACTATTGGCGTTAAAGCGGCGCTAACTTTTTGCTGAAGGTGCTTTTCTGAAGGGCAGCTGTTGAAGACTGTGAATTCTGTTTCGATCTGAAATCGTAGCTTTCCTTCGTTTATTTATCACCCTTGAGAAAGATTTTACTTTAAAAGACGCTTATAAACTGGATTTGCAAATAACGAAACTGTGATCTGCCTAAAAGACGCGATGGCTGAATCGAACTGGAATGCAGCTCGGGATTTAACAGATTTTGTAAGTCTGACGTTACATTGAGAGGCGAAGGAACCTAGAGGGACGTGAACCTCCCCAATATTTAGGTCTAAGTAGACTTCATTCATTCCCCCAATAGAGTTTCGTATTAACATTAAGTTGTGTACCCACCAATAACCTACTATCTCCGCTGTCGGTAACACTGACTCACAGTGCTCATTTGTTTTAATCTATTTAAATAACACAGCTATGCAACGGGAAAATGCAACAATCAAACGAATATTATCCATAAATACAATTTTTAACATGTTAAGAAGGAGGCTTGCCATTTTTCGTTTGTCGTTTTTGTTGTCACTTTTTGCAATCATACGGAATTACAATGCAGTTCGCCAGCTCCAAATGAGGCTAGCGAAACCAACTACTCTAGAAAAAAGCATATTGTATAAAGCTCGTTGGCTAATTGTGTTCGCTAAATCAGATTTTCTTTTTCTGCTCAGATGGAAACTACGATGCAGAAGCTTCAGAAAAGGTTTCAGGACATGTCTGACCAGCTAGTCTCAAGAAATATCCTTAGTGCTATAACAACACTTTTTCCACTGTAAATTGCAGTTTCAAATTCATGCCACATGCACGTGAAATACCTGGGGTTGGTGTGTGACCAAAGCGACTACATTCCTTAACGTAGACACTGGACGAAATGGGAACCAGAATTGATGACTTGGAGAAGAATGTTGCTGATCTCATGAAACAGGCAGGGATGGAAGAGCCTCAATCTTCAAAATGACTTTTTGTACGGGTCACATACATGTGTAGAGTTAATGTTTGTAAATTGCTTATCAAGTACAGAACCATAACGTGAACAGAAGTGCCTTTGGTGTCCAGCAACAGGAGTGAAGCAGTTAAAACCAGAAATGTGTTAATTCAAAACCAAAATGTAAACCACTGGTTTAAACACCAGCTGCATTGTAATGCAATGGACTACATCAGCACAATTTCACACAAAGACCAAACACCACACATGTATATTCCTATCTTGTAACATTCTAATTTGATCAGTTGGCAGTTGTTTATAAATAGAATGATGCACACAAAACATTTTTTCAAACAGTTTATTCTGACAGGAATCTAACTTTTCCACCATTTTGCAAATTAGAAAGGATTCATTACGCAATAAAAAAAAACACTTGAAAACATTGACTTGGTGAATTTCTTTCTATAAGTCATATAGTCAGACTTCAGTTGCCCTAAATGTCCATGGTAGACCGACAAGGAGAGGAAAACAGTACTTAGTATCTGTATTTTGTAGAGTAGTCCTTTGGAGACACGACTAGACCTCTTCCTTTCCGCGCACCACGGTAAACTGTCTCCACAATGTCTATCATCTCCTGCTTGTCCTCCATAGTCCAATTGATTTTGTTGTTGTTACCTGTGCCCAGGTCAATCATGATGTGCTTGTTCCTGGGTGAAGTGAACATAAGAAATAACTAAACCAAACATTTCTGTCAACTGGTTTGTACTAATGCAAGACTTTAAATTAACTGAAATACGGGGGCAGTCAATCACAATTTAAAAAATAACAATTAAATCTGAATCCTCAGTTTTTCAATGAACAAACTTGAAATGGTTATCAGATTAAGGGAAGGTGATCACATTTATCAGAACAGCTTATGTAAACACATTTACCATTTATTACACTGAAAAAGGAAGGCAAGCACTAACCTGAAAAAGAACATCACTGTACAGGGATCATACAACTCATACATCTTGTTGAAGTCGGGCACCTCAGTGATATCCACCAGGTAAATGACCGCAAAATTTTTTACCTGAAGAAGATGACATGAATCAGATGTATAACCACATACAATACACACATGCATTCCTTAGAATTTCCACCACTTCAGACGTCAGAATCTCTGAAATTAAAGTTTGAGATCGGCTTTACGGGTCGATCTGAAAATTGTACACCTTATACAGTACTGGAAAGTGTATTTAAATTCAACATACATACCTTTTCAGCGATGCTGTACAAAACTTCGTCCATCTTCATACAAGTCGGGTCCCAGTCATGCCCGAATCGGATGACTAGAACTCTGTCCTCTTCGGACAAAATAGCTTGGTCAACTTGCCAGCCATTATGAAGATGCGGGAGCATATACGACATCCTGATAGGGCCAAGCAAACAAACAATAAGGCAATGAGGACGTAAATATTTAGCGTCGAGCCACTGGTCGTGAATCGACAAGTTCTTACCCCCTTCTCCTTTGCCCCTCTCTATAATAGCTACATACAGCTAAGGTGATGATTCGGTGAGTGGAATAGTTGAATAAATTAATCCCTGTGCTTATGACAAGCCTTACAGACGGTATTAAAGTTGTAGATCGTTTAGAAAGGCAGACCGGTTTCCTACAACTGACATTACTATAGCGACGCTAGCAGGGTTCCGGCTAACCGGGAAACGACTTTTAATAAAACAGTCCTTACCTGGCAAAGTGGCTAACAGATACTCGCTATCGACTGCTATTCGTTTTTATACGGAATCCTGATCGAAATCAAAAACGGGCCATGAAAGCACTAAACCTCCAAAATCACTATAAACCTTTGAGACAAGACGCCACCAAACACAGCGGTTTTTAATGGTAACCCCGACGTTACGCCAGCATTCGCCTACGTCATAAGTGTGAGACGGCGCCGCGACGTTTGGCGGTTTAACTATTAACTGTTCCGGGATCAGTTTCACGTTGTTTACTCCAAATTACGATTCTCCGTTATTTTACAGATTAATTTTTAAAATGTAGATCTTGATTTGTAGGTTTGACTCTACGTATTGTAATTTGGGATAAGGGCAAGCCAGGAAATTATTGGAGTTTTTAAGATATACTGATGCAGTCATGAAGGAGAAAACAAAATCATGTAATACATTTCCTGGGAAAATGTAAGCCTATTCAAAATAACTTAGATCGGATCCGAACTCTGATGGCTTGCGTTCTTTTGACCAGAGCTCCATCATAGGTTCAACACTTCTGAACCCATGGTGGGGGCGAAACTCATAAAAAGAATGCAAGCCATTAGAGTTAGAGCCTGATCTTTATATTGTTTTGATTGTACAGTGGTACCTCGACCCACAAACAGTCCTGTTCACGAACAAATCGGGCCACAGATGTTCGATTTTTTTTTACCGGTTCGCGAACCGTTTTTCAGGCTCTGAACACGCAAACATCCCCCAAAAGCGCCCAAAGAACCACCCGAAACACGAAGAAGTGTACATTATGCCCGAAAACGGTTGTGGAATGTATAAAAAAACTTGTAGATGTATGTCTTTACCATATCACTTCAGAGGTCGAATATCTGAAAAAAGAAAAAAAATAGAGATAGAACGTTCTGTTATAGCGGTACCTTTCAGTGATTGATAAACATGTTTGTGATGGTTTTTAATAGTCACGTATCTATACATAAAATTACAGTACTTCGTTAATAACATAAATTATTAAGTAACTCCTATTTAAGTGTTATATTCTCTATTTACACATAGTGGCAACTGCGTATTGGTTGTTTACAGCACAAAGACATTCATCGCCATACAACGCATGGCATCACGACATGTACATAAAAAAATTTACGAATATGAAAATAATGTCTGCGGTGTATTGGCGCCCGCCCAAGTTCGCGACCCCAGTAGGGATTAAGCGGTCACGATAATCGTTGGATGGATGAATGGATGGAGGAAAATAATGTACAGCATAACAAACAAATCACATTTTCGAAATTACCGTATTGTTTTTGACTGTTACTTAGCCTTTTAATGTTAATTGTTTAGTTATTTGGGGGGGATATGTTTTGTGGTTAATTCTTTTCCGTGTTTTGGCATCTTTCGAGCGACCAGCCCACCAACAAGCGTATGCTCTGTTGTAATGTTTTATTTAATTTAGCATTATTTGTGTATAATTAAGGTTATTTTAAGTCTATATTCTTGGTCACAGAAAAACATAAAAAACTGAAAAATGTAGTGTTTCTGAGGTTTGAACGAATTTATATTTACATTATTTTACGTGGGAAAAAATTGATTCAGGTCGCGAACTTTTCGGGTGGTGAACTGAGTCCTCTAACGAATTAAGTTCGTGGGCCGAGGTATAATTGTACTGCATTGTCTACGAGCCGATGATATCAATCACCTGAATAGGTAGAACGTGGTGTTCCAAGTCACCTAGAATTTTACAAGTCACTTTACAAAGGGGTTTTCGCAAACAGCTAATTTACGCCATGCAATAAAAAAGTCAGTGATTGTGATCATAGGGGAGCAAAGTGGCTCAGCTGAGAATGGACTTCACGTGCTCTCTCTGGGTGTCCTCTCATATTCCAAACACATAGTTTGACTGGACTAGTGTCTCCAACTAGCCTTCTGAGTGTGATTATGGTTGTGTACACCGCTATTAGCACTCTACCTCCTGGGATAAGACGCTACGATCACCAGAACCCTGGAAAAAATCATGGACTTAAAGTGTCCTTGGTAATGCCATGTTGTTTCTCATATTTTAGTTTGGATCTGCACACAAGAGTACTTAATTAGCTCATAAACTTGTCAGCGTTTTGCTTGCTGGTGTGTGGATCGGTGCTGTGGCAGTTCTGCATAAATAATTTAAAGAACTTTCTAGCCTTTCTGTAAGACCAAATACTCAAGGCTTAGAAAACAGACGCAAGAGGTACCCCGTATTTTAATGTGAATACATTTGAATGCTATAATATTGTAAATGTAACTTGGCAATACGAATACGGTTTATACTTCTTGCAACACGTTTTCCCCAGTCTCCTTTAAATACAATCAGACAATCTAGTGATTAATAAAAGTCCAATAAGATTATTTGAGTCCTGCCACCCCCATCTCCAGATGTTCAGATAACGCAAATAAATCCTTGAACGTGATTCATTCTAATCAGAAGTCCTTTAATCATTCCACAAATTTAACAACCCTTCATTCCACATTTTACCAGTCTGTATACTGACAAAAGTGAATTGTATAAAACTGACAGAAAAGGGGAAGTGGAAATGCGACATGAACGGCTGTGTTACCGACAAGACAATGTTACGATCCAGCAGCTTGTGGACAAGGCATTTATTTGTGAAATCAAATATTTCTTCCTGCTTAAAGGAAATAAAAATCAGGCATGTGTCAACCTTCAAATACGCTTTGAAGAATACAATTAAAATAATTTAACAAGCAAATATGTACGAACAGTCAAACAGACAGTGACGCAAAGACATGCAACCGCCAATTATAAGTGCATCATCTTATTTAGGGCACTTACAACTGAAGAGATGCAGATTTACTTCACTTCAGAAGTTCCATTTTAAAAGAGGGCTAATGTTTAAAACATTAGCAGATCAGGCTAACTGTAGTGAGATGGATTATCCCATTTCCTCCAGAAATCAAGATGCAAATTAGGCAGTTGTATCAAGTTCCATGTCGTTCATCTTAAAAAAAATATGCTCCGGACTTGTCAGATTAACCGATCGGTCCTTTCGAGCAGGTGCACATGAATATAGCAACTCGAAAGACTAAATGGTAACTGAAAATAAATCAAAGCTGAACATTTGTGTCACCCTGTCAGGTTTCAAAAACCGCAACAGATTTCCTTTATATAATAAAAAGCATAAGTACGTAGTTACAAAAATGGCAGAGCACCCGTACTCCAACCACTAGGGGGCACTACTGCAGTCTGATCCATTATTTATGTACAAATATAAAACTTAAGATATCTGTATGAACACGAGCTATAAAAAGGATATCGACAATGTTTACCATCTTCATGAACCCAATTCTAATTTCTCCATCATGGTTCTTCGCACATATAAATAAGCATTATGACATGTACAGTGCACCAGACTCCCCCTTTGATAATAATCCGACAGAAAGACAAGGAGACGGACAGAGGCTGGAGTATAGTTGAGCAGCACCCTAATCGCTTGACAATTTTTTGGTCAAAAGATACCGAGAAGAGAGAGAGAGAGAGAGAGAGAAAGAAAAAAAAAAGATGGAGGCACACGTTTCAGGATTTTAAATAAGAAAACTTCTGCCATATTAGGGTTTTTGCTTTGTTGGATGACGGGGAATAATTTAAGTTGCAAGTCAAGCTCATTGTGGGAAAAGTGCAAATTTTACAAACCTCTATCCAGTCATTGTAGAAAATGAGAGCAGTGGAGGGGAAAGATGCTGATATCCATCACCACAATGCCACCATCATTTAACATGTATTTAAATATACATATTACTTTATAAAAGGAAATAAGTTTCCAAAGCACAAAGTGAGTCTTCTGAAATTTACAATTTACGACCACCACTGAAAGTGACATGAAAATTAAACGCCACAAATGGTGCCTTTGCCGTTCAGCTGGTGACACAGAGACTTGCATTTGCCAAACACATGGCGCACACTACAAATACGGGGGGGGGGGGGGAACAGAAGCTCGCCAACCACACAGGAAACGTGCGCCGCGTGAAACCTTCAAGGTGTGAGATTAGTGAAGTCTTCCATGACAGGTTGCCACTGTCACTACCTAGCAATACTTTAACGGATCTGCAAAGTTTGTGCTTCACTTTAAAAAAAATTTGGTTAAGCCACCAGAAGGAAGCAGGAAGAAAATAAATATATGGGTTTAATTGTCGGTAATAAGATTAAATACAAAAAAAAAAAAAAATCACATGTAAAACATAAAAGTGTGTTATAACAACTCGCATTAGTTGGGATAATAGGAATACACTGGCCAACGCAGGTCCTTATTTTGTAAGCAAGGTACATTTCAACTAATGAGTCTCAAAATTATTGCTGAAAAACAAAAGCGAACGCAGAATGAAATTTTGAATATACAAGACAGATGCAGAAATGAAGGATTACAGCATGTAACATTTGCATTTCCCCCTGTGATTTTTTCCACAGTTCTAAACTGCTAATATACTTCACATCTGATAGGAAACATTGCCACATATTTTATAGAAAAGTGATATCTATATACTATACACATGTATTTTTTTTTCCCATTTTTTTTAAACAAACAGTCAGCTAGTACCTATTTAAGCAGCAGTTTTCTCTGAATCGACTTCCGGGATGAGAAGGTCGTGCTTCACCTTCTTCAGTTCAGCCATGTTGAAGCCCAGAAGAATCGCCACTCGGCTTTTCCGAATCGCCTTCATGCACCTGGCACGCTTGGTGCCGAAGTGCCAGGCCACATCGCCCTTGTGTAACCAGAGGCGACTGGCCAGGGCCTCGGCCTCCTGCCGGCTCAGGTAAGGTTTCCGATTGAAATATTCGGTGAGGAATTCCTTCCGCTCATCGAAGGAATGCTTCTCGACTCCGGTAGGGTCCAGGGCAAGAGGCACAGAGAGATCGGGCTGCACGGCGTTCCTCGGTGGTTCTACTCGCTGCCTCTTGGCCGCCCTCGCATCCCGCTCTCTCTTGTTGGCCTCCATTGCCTCCCTGACGGCCATCTCCAGCCTAAGTTTGTTCTGTCTGTCAGACTCCTTCTCTGGAGACTGCTGAGCTGGAGTTACTGTAGAGCCCCGTGGCCGGGTGACCAGAGAGAGCCTCTGGTCAGCTTTGTTCACAGTCAGCGACGTCTGATTTTTGGGGTCTGGGTTTATCAGCCGTTCTACATCTTTGGCGGTCTTGGGTGCACACCTGCAGCGCTGGACGTGGATGGAGATGGCCTTGGGCGTGGTCTTCCCTGTGTATACTCCACTGCAGTAAATACACTTGAAAGCAGGGGTCTTCAGGATGGCATGGATGGTGGGCATTATGCAGTGTTTCAATTTCAGATGCTCATGGCAAGCATCTTCACTTCGAAGTTTTTCAGAGCAGAACGGACAGTCGGTGCTGGTGGTTTTCACGACCGACCGGCACACCGGCTGCACAGATGCCGGGAACATCTTCAGGAAGATCAGATCTAGCGACCCTGTGACGAGAGCCAAGTTCAGCTCGTGGTCACCAAGCAGCTCTTTAGGGGCGGTCGTGTTTATGTCGAAATAGGGAAACAGGAGATTGCCGTGGTCATCAGTGTAGAGCCGATACTCCCGCCTCATGAAGTCACAACTCGCCTTCTGTGACGGGGTGTGCTCAGTGTTGGTATGTTCTATCAGCTGTTTTATGGAGTAGAACATTCCGGGACAGTACAAACAGTTCAAGCCGTGGAGCAGGTGTTCAAAGAGACCTTTCTCCGACAGCAGGATTTTGCACATCAGACATTTGATCGTCTTATCTGGCATCTTCTTTAAGAAGGGTGCGCGGGCAGCTAATCCTTGCAACTTGCTTTTGGATGATGCCTTGTGAGCCACCTCTATGTGCACCTGATAGACATTGGAAGGGAAAAGCTCGTTACAAATCGGACACGTGATCCACTTCTTGGCTTCTTTGGAAGCAGGAGGGGAAATGAGATTGGATTCGGCGATTTTGTCTGGTGGTGGGAGGACGGTGGGATTACCTGCCACCGCGGGCACAGCTCCTTTGGCGATTGTCTGAATGTTACCAGACTGGACTGGCATGGTGACCTGCAGGGGTGCCAGGGTGTAGGTGGGCAAGCCGTTGACTTTGTTGCCAGTAGGGATGAGGTGGCTGAGGAGAGACTGGGACGTAAGCATGGTGCCCCTGGGGGGCGGCTGGTTCAGGGGGAGCCTCTGAGTCACCAGGAGCGGCGGTGGCCCCGGTGCTCGCAATCCTATGCTCCCCTGGACGTTGACTTGGACACCTGGGGGTAATAGGACCTGTCTAGGTTGCGGTTGTGCAGGTACCCCCACAGCGATAGGTAGAGGCTTGGGGGCGTTCTGCGATATAGTCGAAAGGGACGCACCCACTGAATTTACAGCTAGAGAGCTGGCCAGACCCACTGTGGTGGGTAGCGTGGCCACAATGCCCCTCGTTGGCTGAACGTTCTGGTGAGCGGCCATCACCGAACCAGGTCGCAGCAAGCCTTTGGCCTCTGCGCTGGCCAGCTGCACCAGAGCAGAGGCCTGGGCCGGCAGAAAGGCCTGGTTCGTCCCCGGAGCACATACAAGAGTAGTTGTGTTTTGAGGAGTCCCATGTAGTATCGTGCCGCTCAGGGTCGCACTGGTGACCGGGCCAGCGTCGGACCGCTGAAGAGCCAGAGTCTTCACAGGCTGATGGTCGTTTTTCGCAGGAACCAGAGAAGTACTGTAGACAGGCTGCTGCATAGCCTTAGGTGCTAAACTGGGCAGCAGCTTCTTTGCGCTCTTAGGGTGTTCATACACCAAGGTGGAAATGTGCACGTCCAGCTCTTTGTGCTTATCAGAGGACAGTATGTGGTAGATTAGATGTTCTGAGCTCTCGGCACAGAGCAGACATACCTTGCAGTAAAACTTAGAGCCCTTAGGACTGTTGGCGTTTTGTTCGCGCTCTGTCCGCTGTCCAAAGTAACGGTCCAGCAGCGAGACGTAGTGATTCACTAAGATGTGCTTCTTCATGCAATACAGCAGGGAGTCCTGATAAGCACATCTTCGACATGTGTACCGGTCCACGTTGCCGACACCTGTGACCATAGGTGTCGACGTGGGTGCCGGGCCATGCATAATGGACTTTGCTGAAGTGCCATGGAAGATTCTCAAATGCCTGGCGAGGACCTTCGGGTGCCCGACGAATGCGCATACAGGGCAGTTGGCAAGTTGGCCTAGGTTCAGCTCTCTTGCATGCCATCGCTGGATATGGTTCCGGTAGCCGTTCCAAGTCCGCGCAGAGAAACGGCAGAGGTTGCAGCACAGGGCCTGACTGCGATAGCGCCACTGAAAGGAGGGGAGGAGAAACAGCAACTATTTCACTTCCAGCCTTATTCATTATCTGTAGTTAAAGAGCAACGTGACCAAAAATAACGCAGTTATTTCACATTTCGCAATAATGCTAAAACACACCACAAATTAGACTGCCTCAACACGTGTATGGATTAAAGAAGCATAAGACTGCCTAAGACTTTTGCAACAACCGAAACTCTCATAAAATACTATATTATACAAAAATAATAATGTAATTCAGCAACTAACACACACAACAATGGTTTGTCAGTTTTAAGTAACCCATCCATCCATCCAGTACAGAGTCCCAGGAAGCACAGTGCAAACATCTAGGGAACATCCACTGACATCATTTCATCAGCGGGCACACATAGACCCTCACACTACTTGCAATTTAGAAAAGTCGATTTGCATCTTTACTGTATCTTTCTGGACCGCTGGATAAACTACTCGTACCCAGAAAGAAACCCACAACATAGGGAGAATGTGCAAACTGCACAGACCCGCAGATCCAGAGCATGAGCATACAATATTCAAGAGGTATGATATGTTGTTGGAAGTAATCGCACACCTAAGTGAATGATGGATGACAGGGAAACTGAAGTAAACAGACTACGCGACACATTTCTCCTTAAGCATAATCTATGCAAAGATCGTATCCATCCATCCTTTTTCCTGAGTATGCTATGCACAAACATACCTTTTTCCGGCGCTTTCCGTTAAAGCCGTCTGTGAAATCCACCCACTCAGTGTCATGGAAAGTTTTATCATTAGTGTCAGAGTTCTGAAGCTCCTGCCACAGGGGGGAGAGGAGAGACACTGAGCTTTCACAAAACTTGCAGAAACCTTTCGCAACAACTCATCTGACAACAAAGACAATGCAATCAAGTGAAATGTGAGTGATTATTCCCCAAAGAAAACGATGCAAGATGCACAATATTTTCCATTCAGTCGCCATAAAACAAATCCCATTAAGAAAACTCCCCTGTTAAAACCCAGTGTGGCACATAGCTGTGCCTCAGTAACAGACGGTATGATTGGCACGTAGCTGTGCTTCAGTAACATAAGGCATGATTGGCTGGTGTTCAGGTCACTGCCTCTGGAGCACATTAAGTGTAATTAAGCCACACAACTGCTCCCATTCTAGAGCGAATCTACCTAAAACCCTGACTGAATAGTCAAGATGCACGTATAGTTGAGTCTTTGTGCCAGACAGCTCTCAGATGGTTAGTTTGGACAAGCCAAATACTGAACAAGGAAGTGCAGCAAGCCAATATCCGATAAGTCAGAATCCGATATGAACTTCACTAGGGAGGGAGGCAAAACATCTTAACAGACAACATTTTAACTGGCATATTACCTCAATGCATGTGACTTCAATGTAAATGTAAATGAATGCAAGAGGGAAAGTACTTACCTCCAGTAAGACTTTACAGCTGTCAAGTCCAATATCATACAGAATATTTTTTACTGATTTTCGTGGCTTTCTTATTCTTTCCAGATTTTCCACAGGAAGCTGATACATCTTTTACTGCCTATAACAAAAACAGACAATTAACCTTTGTTTTAAATAAAAGAAAAAAAAACACTGACACACTAAGCATATATAACCTGTATATACTGCATTAGTCTTCGGTACGGTAATTCCTGTTTGCATTCCCAAAGGCCACAATAATTAATTAACCTAGAAACCATGACATCAGTTTCGGGACTAAAATTCACAGTCAATCCCCAAAATCTGTCAACAATCAAAAGATAACCACGGAATTTTTCTGAATTCATTCAGACGTTTTATATATGACTGCAAACTCTGCATCAACCTGCTTTATTGGCTTGTGCAAACAGAATTGAATTTCAGATCCTGAGATATTTTAATTGGCGGATTAACAATTAAAATGCACATTGATGTAACTTACAGCAATGTTCAAAGACGTCAACTGAGCCTGTTCCTGTATAGCAATTAATGCTTCCCACAAACTGGAACAACATCAGTGCTCAGAGTAAAAAGTACAAGATTTTATTCATCACAGTACTTTCTGAATCGTCTAAACACCTGAACTCCATTATTAATTATAGGCTAGCCAATTTAAAGCCAGATAAACTCTAATGACTTGTGTGATTTACTATCAACATAGGAAATGAAACAATTACTCCTCCCAGCAGCCCAAACCAATCAGAAGGCACTACAGCCAGATGGCATCAACTGATTGGACAGCATTCATACCAATCAAAGGCAGCTTCAAGCTCTGACAGATGGGGAGAATGCAGCAAGGCCTTATTACACCCACACCTCAAAGTCTGCTGTTTGGGTGCCTTTTTTATAATATGACTTTCCTTTTTAAGCGCTTTACCCATCACATTATGCTTCACTGTAAAAATAGGCGTCAAAACTGGCACAAACAATTGACCTAGAATTAAATGTTGTACAAAACATTGTTGAATTTACTTAAAATCAACAATGGGGGGAAAAAAATCTAAACGTAAAAAAAAAAAAAATTAAATAAAAAAAAAAAAAAAAAAACATTTAATTTCAGATAATGAGAATTTCCAAAGCAATTAACAGCAGAGAATAGGGTTACAATTTATGTGGACTTACTGGGATTTGAACCTATAACCTTTGTATATTAAATATATGAACACCTTCATTTTCCAAACAAATACAGTTTAACAACATAATTTATCAGGCATACCACAAGCCAGTGAACAATGATTGTGATTATAAAACAAAAATGCACATGAAGTCTATGATGAGACTGACAAAATACTGTCTACCTATATAGCATACTCAGACCTCACATGGTCAAATCTCGAGTGTTAACATTCCAGCACTCTGGACAGATCTCTCATCACCCCCCAAAAATGTAAATGTGTCCAGTGGAAACAGATATTAACTTGTATCGCTCACTCATACCTCGACCGTTACTTCCAAGGGCTTGGAGGGAAAGTCACTTCCTAAAAATGCTCGACATTTAAGCCTACGGTTCCCAAAACTTCTTGCATTGTGCCAAAGTGGCTATATATTGGTGTTTGTTTTCCTACGTTATACTGCACACATTTGCACAAGTGCAAAATCAGAGTTTTGTATTGGTTACAGGCACCTCAAAATAATTTGGTAAGTGTCAAATAACGTCAAAAGCTGTATAAATGCACTGCTGGGTGCTAGTCATCCTGACAATATAGCTAAAGCGCAAATAAAAAATATTGCATTTAGGCAGACATGTTAACTCTTGCCGCAGGAGACTAATTACAGTTAAGATGCTGTGATTGTGAAACTTAGTCTTTCTTGGCTTTGGTTGGTAGTTTCGAGAAAAAAAGTCTCTATTTAAAATATGCATCGCAAGTATTTCAGCCACAAACTCTGCGTTCGCCCAGTGCGCACAAATTTGGTGAGTGCAAGTAAAGTTTAACAGCTTACTACTTTGTACCACCAGAAAGTCAAAATATAAAAGAGATCTACAAACTGTGTACTATTTCATACTGACGAAGGGACGAAAAAAAAGGCATGGCACATTGTATATAAACTGGCGAGCCTGGATGCTAACACACAGCCACGGATTTGCAGTAACAACTGTGAACGCCAGATAGCTGCTGTATGTGAGTAGCCTACCGGCTACCTGCGCCGAGGGGCCGGCCTCGGTGTGCCAGAGGTCTGCCTTAGCGCCCCATTCCTGCAGCTAGTTGGCCAGCCGAACGGGCGGCGTTACCTCGCGCGCGCGGGCAGCGCTCGCGCTCGCTCACGGTCTATTCTCACCAATCCACGAGCGCCTCTTCGCCGGTGTCAGCGTAGGACGGGCTCAAACCGTTGTACGCGCCGAGCCCTCGTGCTCCCCCAAAACGACGCGCCGTCGCCGATGATAGTAAAAACTGCACAATTATCAAGCTTCAGTTGCTCCTATTTTTTTTTTTATTATGCTGCATCACCCTTCCCTTGAAAGGAAAAATGGCGCTCGCGATAACCAGGAAATGACGTCTGGCCACTAATTTGCATATTGAGAAGCTGACCAATAATATAGGGGCTACTCGGTTACTGAATAAAGTTGGGAATTTAATTTAATCTCATCACAGGGCTTATTAATACAATTCCGTTTACTTCCAGTGACCTGCTTGCCACCTTGATTGACTTGTTAATTACTGTCAATTGAGCCAATCTCCTGTGGTTGGATGAAGTAATGCTGGGTGGGCGTGTCTAAAGGGAAACCTAGATCTGAAGGTGTCACGTGGTCTATGTCAAGCCAAGCATTTTTGGTAACTGGGGCAGGTGGGAGGATCAGGAAGCATTTTGTGATGACATCATATCTTGCCATTTCTTATTAGCCAATGATAAAGCTATATAGGGGGAGCTACTGAGCTAGCTAATTTTTCAAATTCTTTGGATAAAATATTGAGATCTATGTTTTAGGGTATTGGGACTACTTCATTATTTGATCAACATGAATATATTATGTTCAAATTACAATCACGATTACATATAGTATTTTATATTAATTATAAGTAGCTAAATTGACATATTAGATATTTACGCTACACCCAAGGTATAATGTCATATATGCATTCTTACACAAACTGCAGTATAACATATAAAGTTTAATTTGACCTTGGTGCTTTCAATATGATTTACGGGACACAAATTAAGAACATTTCAACATTTACTCCTGTTCTGTGAACAAAATCATGACACTAGAGGATCTCTCTTCAAAAGGCTCATCTGGCATGAAACAGGATGTCCAAAAATCTAAATTAATTTGCCATTTGCTCAGGTGTAGGTACGCTGGAGTGCTTCTTCTTACATTTCCCGTCTTCCTCTGCTTTGAGACATACACATATATGCAGTTGTGAGTGAGGCTTGGGGTTGGAGCACAGTTGGAGCTCAAGGGCCCAACTGACATGTGACTTTCCGGTGACTTTCCGATCACAGGCACAGAGACCTAACCTGATGAGCCCCCCCCCCATATATATGTATGTGTGTGTATATATTCATGCTTATTCATGCTTTATCTGTTTACACCACTTCACTGTTTAACAACAAGCAAATGTTTAGAAGGTTTAGTGTGAAAGGCAAGCATTTTTATTTATATATAATATATATATATGTTATATATGGATAATATATTATTTAATGTGTCAACGGAAATAGCTTCAAAAGTGATTACAGCATACCAAACATGAACAAATTACACTGGCAAAAGGCAACAGTGGTTTTAAGTTAAAGTTCAATGGCAGGGATAGAGGGACACTTAACAATAGAGCTGTCAAAGGTATGGCCTTCAGAATCAGCACCGAATCAGCACCTCTATAGCCCAGTCTGTCAAAATTTGTCTTGAATTTCATAGGTTTCACAGCAGGGCTGCTACTGAAGGCCAGCGCAGAAATACATAAACCCTACTGAAGAAAGGAAAATGTGATGCTGTCTGATGAGTCATCTTTCACAGATTTACTCAAGCTATTGGTTAAAAGATTCAGAACACCTCAATTTTTCCAGTTTTATTGAAATTTTAGCTGTTCATGTCCAGTGAACGACCTGAAATGGTACAAAGATAAGCCGTAAACTGCCAGAGATTTAAGAAAAGGTTTAGGTTACCAAAAACTGAAAAATAATGTAAATTTCAGGCAGGAAAGGCCCTTACTGGAAACAAGTAATATGTCACCAACTTAGAACTTTTCTGCATCAATTGAAGCAAACTAAGCTTTGGAATGAAGCCTCTACAGGTGTCCGTACTTTTGCTGATTGCCTATAAACAATTGGTCTGTATTACATTTTATACATTAGGCAGACATTTTTTGTCCAAAGCAATGTAAAGTGAGGCAAATAGCCTTCCAATGAAGGCCCAGGTGCAAGTGTACGCAGTACAGGAGAAAGAACAGCTCCGAACAAAGCAAGAACCTATTTACGGACCAGAAGTGCAACATAAGACATTCAGTCATACTTTACATTAACTGCTTTTATAATGTATTCATTACAATTCATAGAACATTCAGTGCATCTTCATAAGGCATTCGGAGAACATTCATAAGGCGCATGTAAGTATACCTTAACATCCTAATATACCTTAACAGCTTTAATTTACGTTAATAACATTAAATTAAATTCAATTAAATTCAATTATCATATAATGTGTCAGTGATCACAGTTTCCTACACACGTGTTTCCCAGTCCTGTCCTCAGGGACTCCTATACAGTCCACGTTTTTGCTCCTACCAGAAGCAAATATGTGAATTATCCAATGGGTCCCAGAGGACTGGGTTGGGAAGCACTGCCCTACACCATCAAAAGGTACTTGGACACTGGAGTAAACTCTGACAGGAGGACTTGCACAGAGAGACTGTCACCCTGATTCAAAAGGGCTACCACACCATTTTACAATGGCAATCAAATACCCTCAGGTCTACATCTAGTTGGTTCATCCTACAGCAATATGGTGACCCAAAAATACCTCCAGACTATGTCAGAACCAGCTTAGAAGAAAAGAAGGTGGCACTGGGCATAAAATAATGGGACACACATGGATGGAACCCCATCAAGTTGGATTGGGATGAACCGGACAGAATGGTGAAGTCTGACATTACGCTATTCGGCAGGGGTAAAATTAGCCACAACCCTGCCCTCCCAGTTGGCAAATTTTATCTGCAGCACCCTACTCCCGTCCCCCCCCCATTCCGGTATTTCTCAATAAAGTATACCTCCCCCTCCCCCTCCTGGGTGTCTCTCATTCACCTCACTGAAATCAATATGTCTTAGGTGGGGTGGCTGAATATTTGATATTTATTGTATAAATAATATGCCACAATTGCGGTTGGCTCTTTATATTTGCGAAAGGTGTCAGCTTTGATGAGTCAAAAATTTTGATAAAATTGTGTTAAAAAACGACTCCGTGATTCATTTATTTCCAATTGTTTATTTATTATTGTTGGATTAATTTCACAATCCATTCAGACGTTAAACTGTGTACATTTTAATAAAAATTGGAAAAATGTAGGTGTTCTGAAGGGGGGCGTATACTACAGATGAAATCGACAGAATCAATGTCATTTTAACAAGACGATGTTGTATGCGTTACCATCGCTGCAATGATCACCGTTTATCTGCACCACCTTTGCCAGGTCCCCAAGGCGAACTCATTCGTTTGTTCTCATCTCACACACTGTCCACGATTGGCTGACATAAGTGTGACAGTGCGGGGTTGGTCAGCAGGACTGATTACGCGTATAGTCAGCATGCTTTATGCTGCACCGCGCGTATCTTTAAATAGTGCATGTCACTACAGGATCTGTGCTAACCGTGGGATTGACTCACGCATGCGCTGCCGATCTCAGTGAACCGCAAAATATTGAAGCATCAAACTATTCAAGTAGTAAATGGCTTTAGACCATCTGCCAAACCTGCACCCTTAACGATTATAGAAAATTGAACTCATCTGATGTATTTGCGTACATTTTCATAAAATGGCTGATTACCTTTAATTGTCTGTATTGACACTGGGAAATCCCCTCATTTGCCTTTGTATTTGGCCCTCACTGTTGCTGCACATGTGAGTCAAATCTACTGTTGACTCAGACCTTAGAGTGACTGCATAAACTGATATACAGTAGAATCTGTTAACAGCAATCACATTTGTCTTGGTGAAATTGATTATCGTTATAACCGATCCCCCCCCCCCCCTTTTACTTTATGTCTCAGGCAGACAACCATCCAACTGATATTTCTATATTTATTAGGCTACATGAATATCAGGCAATTGAACGGACAACGTCGCTATTTACAAAATTTAATTGACTGATTCAAAATACAATACAGCTGTTTCAAACGCTTTTCAAATGCGCTATAATACTATAGTACCGGTGTTTTGTCGAGTTGAGCTGCTTTGTCGAGTTAGGCTACCGTAGTGCAGATCGATAGCCCTAACCCTTACACTAACCCTACCCCCCAAAAAACCCCTAAAACCTAACCCTAACCCCTAAACGGTGGAACTGCACATGCGCAAAAAGGCTCGATAGTACGTCTTAATAGGTAGCTCAACTCGTTACAACAACTGCGGCATCTGCATGACCCGCATGCCTCGTGAGTTCCTGTATATGGTGTCACATCACGGGCAAGGACAGGGGGAACAACCATACATAAAGTGAAGACCATACAGGCATACAGGCAGTGCAAAGGAAACAGACCACGATGGGTCAAAACGGGGTAGGGAGAATTAGGCAGAAACACTGGTCATTGCACACTCCGAGGAGCACAGCAGATAGTGACATCAATAACCGGGGAGCACAGGACTAGAGGCAATCATACACCACTAATGAGGGAGCAGAGGAGGGGCAGCTGGAGCGAGTCACATGAATGTTGAAACCAGAGGTTAGACAAATTAGTAACTAGGGAGAGAACGAGAGGGGCAGGGATGCAAGGCGTGACATGTAGCCCCTGTTTGTATTTTTTAGTGTAGGTACTTGTGCTGTGTGGCCGGTTGTCACGTGTGCTTTTAACTGTGGTTGTACTCGGTTCTTGCCCGATCCTCGTGTCTGGGCCATTGTGTAATTACCCGCCTTACCGTCCTTAGTGTAACTGACCCCGTGTTTCCCTGTCATTCATGGCTTTCGTGTTATTGTTGCTTCTTGTGCTCCCTTTAATAAGGAGAAGCGTTAAGAACGACTGTCCGCCTTTCGTTGTTTTCATTCGCTAGTGCGATTCCTTGGTCTGATCAGCGCTTCGGTGCAGTACAATATTGTACATAATATATAGCTTATTGTAGTTTCGCCGTTGTATCTTAGTGGCTTGTTTTTGGCAGTTTATCATAAGCTTCGATGAATTTATATTTGTCTTTGAAAGAAAATGACTTTTTTCCCGTTTTGTTTTCTGTGCAAACAATATTAGCCTCAGGTAGTTAGCCGAAAGCACACATGCTACCGCAAGGCAAAGTATGCTTATGAAAGTGAAGTAAAAAAATAGTAGCGTAGTTTTAATTTTTCCGTATGTTGTCATGTATAAAAAGACACAAATGAACACTGTAAGCGACCTACATGATAAGTGAATTATTTAAACAATATTTGTATAGGAATTACTCTGCCCCAAGGTTTTTGATTAATATAATCGGTTGATCAGTATATAACTGCGAACACTATAAGCGGGTTCCACTGTGTATTTGTGCATTTTCTGGGAACGTTCCCGGAACTTTAGCCAATTTTATATAAAGGTCTCTCAAAGTCGGCAGAGAATATTATTTCCATATAACATTATTTCCACGTGGGCGGCATGGTGGTGCAGTGGTTAGCACTGTCGCCTCACACCTCTGGAACCCGGGTTCGAATCCCCGCCTGGGTCACATGTGTCCCCATGTCGTCGTGGGGTTTCCTCCGGGTACTCCGGTTTCCCCCCACAGTCCAAAAACATGCTGAGGCTAATT
>JAODJX010000049.1:20383487-20404959 GCA_026776945.1 Isichthys henryi
AAACCCCAGTTACCCCGATTTCTGCCTGCTTGCCTGTACTTTACCTGCCGACCCGCACGATCGCCGCTTGTTCCTGCCGCGATCGTGACAGTTTTCTAATATAATATTTTATTATACTGCGAACACGCCATCCATACTCGAATCCATGACTTTTAAAGCGTAAATCCATGGCGCTACCCGCTGCTTTACCAATCCCTTTATTTGTATTTACATAATCTTAGTTGTCGTTGTAGTACCCGGGGGTATTTTCCGCACGTCGCTTTAATCATCCAAGATCAGAAGCCCCATCTCGGATAAGTTAATGGCGGTGAAACTCGTCATGTTAAATCGGTTTTTCAAACGCACCAGAGGAGTTGATTATTCTAGCTAGATCCAATCATCCGAGATGATTGCTTGAAAAACCTTTATATATCCAATCTAGAAAACTTAATCGGCAAGTCTCTCATTGGCTTCCACACAATGATAAAAAAAACGGCGCATTTTTCACGCAATCCGAGCAGGACCTTTTATCAGAGGGGTATGATGAATTCACAGATTTAGTATGTACTAAAGGAAACACATCAAACGCGGCCCAACCAGAAAAGACGGCTGGCAAAAAGTGTCCGACAAATTAAATATGAAAGTAGTTTCCAAAACACTCGTATATCAAAGCGAATTTTCCCATTAGAAATAACAGAAACTCAGATTATTCGTTCCACAACCCAAAAATATTCATATAAAAATATTAATACAAAATATAAATAAAAAATACATAAAACTAATTAACCTGCACTTTACCTTTGAAAAGAATCATGGATGGTGTGAGGGAGGGTGAGAGAGGAGAGGAGGAGGGTTATTTTGTAGGACCACTTTCATTACAACTAACGGAATCACTGCTATCTGTTGGCTCACTGGAATCTTTTTCTTTTTGTGCGACTTTAACAAGGAACCTATCCAATAACAGTCGCTTTTGCCTCCTTTTCGATTTCGCGGAAATGTGGACATTGCATTGCCTTTGAACAGATTCATCGCTCGCACTGCTACGCCCTTATTTGGGTGGTGTTTTTCTACTAAATTGTCACTATACGAGTGAGGCAGGCCGACTGAGACCGAGCATGGGAAACGATTACCCACAATCCCACAGCGAGAGAGAGAAGAACCATCGGCTCAGTTGTGATAATGTGCAAGTTGTTATTTTGCACACTTTGTAACATTTACCTTTTAAGTAAATGATTGAAACAAAAACAGTCTGTCTGAATATACAATTGGAACAATCACATCACAAAGTATATGCACCTTATATATACTGTATCTTGACATTCTACAAGACATTGTGCCAAAGATGCTGAATCAATGACAGAACCACAACAATAATAATAATCTTAAAATTTATAACAGTTTTTAAAGCATTGTCCTTAAAAGCCAATGCAATTAGACCGTGAAAAGGTATATACAAACATGTCATAGGAATTTTTATATCAATTCACATTTACATAAATTTATGAAAATAAGTAACATCCCTACAATACTAAATGTGTTCCTCCTGTCAAGGAATGCAACCTACAGGTGAGACAAATTAAACACGCCAGTGGCTATGCTGTGATTTTGCAGTGACTGTTGGGTTGTGCTCTCTTCTGTGCTCCATTGGCTGTAAAGCCCCCTTCCTTTGACTTCTCCAGGCTCCAACAACTATTTAATTCTCCCAGTTTGCAAAGGCTGGAGGTGTATATGCCTCAGACTTGTGTTCACGGAGACCCAGTTGGCAACCCACCAGGCCGAAACACGGTCCAGTCCCACCATCCGGAAATGGCCGTCTATCTGCTGCAGTCAGGTGTTACGTGGGCGTCCCCTTGGCCAGGTTCAGCCGCTTGGGTCCCAAGCAATGAGGATCCTGAGAGCAGGATCACCCTCAGGGATACACGCCACATGGCCGTAGTGCCGTGACTGATGGTCCCTCACAATGCAGGTAATGTGTCTCATTCTGGACTCCTCTAGCAACCACTCAACACAAAGTTAAAACCAGCGGTACCCAAGGATTCTCTAGAGACATAATACCAGCCATACAGCAAAACAGTGAGCACCTGGATTCTAAAGTCTTGGATCTTTGTCCTCTTGCAAAGACACTGGAAGCACCACATACCCCTTTCCAGCAACCTCATGACCCTCCATGCTCTCCCTATCTGTCTACCAACTTCATAAGAAGAGTCTCTGAAGAACCATGAATGTTGTTGGTTAGGTAAGTGAACACAATCCTTATAGCGGCCTGGATCTTAGTTTTTATGTAGGACACTTGAAGCCCAGACATTCAGACTCCTCATTCAGTCTCTCAAGAACCCCACCTCCATTGACGCCGCAAATACCACAGCATCATCGGCAGCATCAAGATCAGTAAATCTTTCTTCACCAACAGATGCCCCACAGCCACTGGACCCCACAACTCTACCCAATACCCAGTCTCTGTAAGCAGTAAAAAGAGTAGGACCAAGAACAGACTCCTCACAAACGCCAGAATCAACTGGGAAGAATGCAGAGGTTCTCCCTTTCGTAGTACCAGCGTACAGGCCAGCCATGATGTCCAGCAACTTCAGGAGGATCTTGTGATGTCTCAGGAAGTCCGACAGTGCAACTCAATCAACTGAGTCAAAGGCTTTATGAAAATCAACAAAGGCTGCAGAGAAACTCTACTGATATTCATGTTTGTGTTTGATGAGAACCTTCAGTGCCAGGATACGTTTGATGGTAGACTTCTTAGGTGTAAAATCAGAATGCTCCGGTTGCTGGTAAACGAGCAAGTGATCATTGATGCTGTTGAGGATGACCCTAGCAAGAACCTTACCTGGCACTGAGAGCAGTGTTATCCACCTGTAGTTGCTGCAATCCAGGTGATCGCCTATCCATTTCCAGATTGGAGCAACAAGTACAGTTTTCCAGTTAACTGGGATGACAACGGTCTCCCAAATGGAAGCAAAGATTGCTTGCAATGCCAGGAGGACTGCCTTACCGCCAGCGTGATGTTGTTCACCCTGAACTGCAAAGATCCCCGCAAACTTCCCTACTATGGGGCTAGTATTGTAGCAAAATTACTTGCAAATGTGCATGGAGAATTGTATGACTGTATCTCAATCTGTGTGCGTGTAATCAGATTTCTAAATGTGTAAAAGAATTTGTAAATGCATACTGAGCTTTGTAAATGTGCACAGGAATCTGTAAATGTGTATTGAGAACCCGTGTGTAAACAGATTTGAATGCGTAATGAAATTTGCAAGTATACTAAGATTTGTACGTGTGTGGACAATCTGTTAATGCGTACACAGGTATTAATGGCTAAAAATTTTAAGTATTTTGCTCCTGGAGCTGTATATACCAACAAGTCATCAATTGCAACACAGGCAAACCTCTCAATTGGCTGTTTTTTTACACATGATTTTTGCTACATTTGGCAGTGGCAGATCTGCAAATGTCTGAGGAAATTTGTCTGTGTATGAAGGTTTTGAGGGATTAGGGCTAAGCGCTGTCCCAATCGTAAGCTTTTGAGGACTTAAGTATAGATCGCCGTCAGGGTATAAACCGTGAGACAGGATACCTCTCCACACAGGCTGCTGAATTATAAGATGAATTATGTATGACTTGGAACAAATTAAGCAAAAATATCTTTTACTAACTGGTGCTGCCCATTACCCACATGACACGCGCTAGTCAGGTGACTGCTTCCAATCAATCATAGATATTTATCATAGTCATTTATGTCTTATACATTATGCATTCAGCTAGCAGGGCAGAAAGGGGAACATTTTAAAAAAGAACCACTCAATTAAAAATATAAATAAAATGACTTTATTCATATTGGAACTGCAAATATATAAATTATTTATAAATATATTATGATTCCCAGTCCTGCTGCTCCCATATGGGTGTTATTCCTGTTCCATCCCAATCATGTGATCAAAATAAAAAAATTACTCCCCTCCCAGATTCCCAAAAAAAAGTCAGCCTCTAACCCACAACATAATTTTCAGAAATACACTTTTTCTTTTAAGCGTGTTCCTGCACCTGCATGAACCATCCACTGCGTCTCTCGCAAGGTAGCAACATGCCCCTTAAGCCTTTGCATTTTCATTACTGATTAATCTCATATGTATAGGAACCAGCATTATCCTGACAGAAGTGCTGTTATCGGCTGGGTTATAATACCATCCCTGCCAGTGCCGGGCAATCCTATAGCCAACATAGGCGGCCGCCTAGGGCACCACTTTTTGAGGGCCCCCCCGACTTGCCAGGCAATTTCACTTGGCCTCAAATGGGGAGCACCGGCGGTGATGCTTGCCTAGGGCGCCACATTGGCTTGGACCGGTATTGAGTGCAAGGAATTCTCTCTATTTGTGATTGCCAAGTGTTTATCTTCCAGTTCTTTTTGCCTGAGCTTCCTACCGTGTGTTAAGGCAGATTTAAACTCCTGATTTACATGCCATGGGCTACGCTGCTTTGAGCATTTATTCTTCTGCGCTGGCTTATCTGGTTTGCTCTGCAGTTACACCGCCAAAACGCTAGCTGGCTGAATGTGGGGGTTTAAGTTTCGCTAAGGGATTTTTACTGTCATAGGAAACAAAACTTAGCAAGCTTTGAGATTCTAATTATTGTTCCTTTTTGAGATTATTGAGTACGCCTTTAAAAATCAATTTACCCCCGCTGCTTTTGCACGAGTTCTGCATGTGCTCACCAAACCGATCATAATCATTTTCATTCTTGCCATTTAAATTGGTCATAGATGGGTTTGTGAGAAATTTATTTTAGTGCAAAAAAACTACATGGACACCTGAAATATTCCAATATCGCACAACAGTGTGAATGGCTGCAACCATGGCAAAAACACCAGATTAGCAAAGAGTTAAACACAACTCACCCTACACTCAAATCCCCCCCAGTTAGAAACAAAGAACAAAACATTTGATTAGGAGAAAATACGATGCTACCGAGCAGATCAAACACAGTTTTTGCGGTCCGCGTTGCCACAATGTGCAGGTACGTTTCTGGGGTGGTGCACGTTAGGCTATTGCGTAAGCTACAGTGTAGGGTATGCAGCTATGGTGTCGGCAAGGAATAGAGTCAACACAGAAGTACAAATCAGCCCTTTACCATGAGCTTACTTTCGCAGGTACCATGCCCATTGAGTCTGATTCCCGGTTCCCTTCTCTGTGTGTGCGTGTCTCCACTTTCCCATGTTTGCCCATGTGTCTGCCGTTCCCTGCACAGACCTTTTGACCCCAGCTTCTACTTCTAACTCCATCCCCTGACTTTGGTTCTTCATTACTCCACATTTGGATCTCCAGTCTCCTTTTTTCCATTACAGACTAGATCTATTTCAGATTAGGTCAGCTTAATCTGTGGAGCAGGTTTAGTCACACCCTCTAATGCATAATTTTCACATTTCTTTGAGAATTTCACTTCATTTACTCTCCATACTCTACCAAAAACCGTGTTCTGTCCTTGATAATTTTTTTCCTCAGACAGTAGTGGCTTAACATGCAAACAGAAAACCAGCAAGAGAATCTTGTTGAGATTATCCTTCTAGAAAGTGTCTTTTGTTTGAGGTTTTGAATTCTCACACTTTCTCTGGCTTTTTTCAATCGTTCAGGACCATGAATTTCAGATGGTGGTTATCCCTTCTAGCAACATCTCCTGTTGGCCTAAGCATTGACCTATACTCAACTGAGAGAGAAGCACTTCCAGCATTTTTCATGCCAGTTCACTTAAGTTTACTAACAAATAATATTATGAGGCTCTCATAATACTGTGTGCAGTATGTCTTAACATTACGCCATCGGCACCGGTCGAGAGTACATTTATGGAAGCATCTCCGTGACCCATGTATTTTTTTTGCTCCAAAATGTACTCATTTTACTTGTGACGCATGTCTTTGCCAACACAAAACTTCAAAATTGAATTCTCTTCCTGTCCTGCTTCTTTATCACCCTACTTTCATATTCACGGAGTCACAGAAAACTCCACATTCTGAACAACTGATCTTTTTTTTGATTTTGTCCTTAGTTTTTTTTGTTGGTCCCCCCCCCAGCGGTTGCCAGTTAGCACCACATTTGACTGCAGGATCCTATATTGTTGATGATTCTACTAATGTGGCAAAAGCCGGCTATAACCTATAATGCCTTCAGCTCCAAATGGACAGCAAAAATATCATTATATCTATACTTGGAAAGTTAAAAACAAGTGACATGGAAGATTGATGGATACATTGTGATGAAAATGCAAATGGTGTCATTAAGTCACCATTAGACAGCCAGCTGGGGTTCAAAACAGCAGACTTAAGTTAAGACAACAAACTCTAGAAAAAACAACACATACAAGCACATAAAACCCCATTTCTAGAGTCTCGATAATGGTTTTAATCATAAGTGCTGAATAATAAACAGATACAAACCCAAAGTCTGACATGAAATGCCTAATGGCGATGAGATGAGAAGAAATTTTTAACAGCCAGAACAATTAACTGTATAAAGGACAAAATGCTTAACGGACACTACTGTCCAAAGTTATGAAGAGCTAACCGGAACACATCATTGGTGCAGACCCATTTGTTGTCGATATTCTTCAGCAGAAACATCTGGTGAAAGCCCATCACAGGGTCCTCATCTGCCTGAAGATATGAAGCAGACAAAAGTTTAACAGTAATTAGAGTTCCATGCAATTTAATCTACAGGGAAATAGTGACCTAAGACCAGGGTTGGAAATTAAGCATGGCCACTCACCTAATATACAATGCAATACACACACAGGCAGAAACCAACCAATTATTGCAGGTTGAGCACTCAGTCACGCATACAGTCAATTTAGGCACTCCAGCTCACTGAAGTTGCAAGTTTTTAGACAGTGGAAGGAAACCAGAGGATCTACAGAAAAGCCATGCCTGCACATGATGAACAAGCAGACTCCCCACACACACACACACACACACACACGGTGGCGGTGTGCAACAACAGCTTGCACACTTTGTGCGATGTTAATATATACACGCAATCATCACATTCCATGACCTATGACTGCCTGCTAGCTTTGCAATTTTAACGATGGTTTCATTTCGACATAAAAAAAGTCTCAAGTTTCTGCATGCGCTCTCCAAGACAATTATAATCACTCGTTCTTATTGCTGGACTCACTCACAGACAGTGCAGAGCATTCGTGAGAAAAACAAAAATGAGGGAAGGAGAGGAAAGCAAACAAGAACTGGTCATGAAAATACAGTAACCGTGAAATACAGTCCTACTCGAAACAATACATTGACAAAAAAATTATCATATGAATGCACCGTGTTATGTAAGATTATGTGGCAAAAAAAAGGACCAACCTTTGTAGGAATACTTTTGACATGCATGAATTATACAACGTAAATTTAAAAACTAAATCAAAGTCAAAGTGATGACAGACCGGCTAGGCTACCCCAAGATGCTAACCGGCACATGCTGTTGGCTAATCTCGCATTATTGGAGTCCGTCAAACCTGAATATCTTCTTTTAAGATGTTTTTGTATTGCAGTTGTGCTGTGGTGATATTCAAGTGCTGCTTTGCAATACTAACAGACATTTGGGCCATACTGTCAAGTAACTGAGAAGGAAAATATTAACTGACAGTTCTAGTCTGTTTATTATGAGAACTTGCCCAGTTAGTTAGCAACTAGTAAGTTTAGTTTCAGAAGTTTCACCCCTGCTTACTGCTCATATGAGCTGGGTTGGGTATTGGAACAGACGCCTCGATTTGATTCAATAAGAATGAGATATGAAATTCTATATAGTAGCTGTACATAATTGGACAGACATTTAAAAAGCTCTTAACGGAATACAAATTCACAAATGCAGTCACAGCCAAAGGCTTGTATACCAAAATATTTATATATTTGTGTTATATATATCTCCCCAGACTATTAGTTGCATAAATTTGCTTCTGTGTTACTCACGTTGAAAAAAAAAAACAGATAAACAATATTCTCATAGCTGACAGCAGGTCACATAAATAAAATCCGTTTTCTAAGTTGCTATTATTTCCTTTTACTTATTCTGCTTATGTATAAAATGTTATTTTGTGTTTCTGTTAGCAGTGTACTGAGAATGACTGGTGTGAGAACAGAGCCCTACTTTGACCCGACCTGACTTGCTTGCATTCACGTACTACAGCACTCCATAACCGTGACTGCAATACTATTGGCTTTAGGTGAAAAAGAAAGTAGCGCCACCTATACGGTAAGAGGACTGAAGTGAAATTCAGTGAAACTATTTTCAAAATCTTGGGCAAAAATTAACTAGACTGATCTTGAGATTTTGTGAATCGATATCGAAGCATCAAAACGAGAATCGTGATTAATCATAAAATTGATATTTGGCATTTTTAATCAAAGGTATCCACACTGAATGTCGGTATATATCTAAAATGTAACAAAATTCATATGTGATGCAATGCAGCTATATCGGACTAAATGGTATATTACCGTATATTACTTACTTGCTGAAACAAGACATGCATATTTCAAGTTTTACAACAAGACATTAAAATATGAAACGTTATATGCAGGGTGCTAAACTCTGATTACTTGTTTGATTGGATACTTCAGGAAAACCCTCTTTATGAAGAAAACCCAGCAAGCAAAATGTAAATCGCAGATAAAATACCTTCAGTTGCCCTACAACCATGCTGAGGACACAGCTGTCAGGGGTAGGCTGGTGGTCTTGCGCTGTGATGCTGTGTTCAATGGTCTTGAATGGGAGACTCTGAAAATGGATAGAAACTCCCATAAGTTTGGCATTTCCCGGCTACTCTGGTAAACACCCCCACATAATCAGCCTTTAAGCTGGCCGTGTACTTCCGATGGAATCGACACTATTCTAGCAATACGAGTTCGCATGACATGTAATCACAGCAGTAATCACCAATTCAGTGCGCTACCTGCGCACGATTACGAGGTGAGTTTATTTATGATCCCACCCACTGTCCACGATTGGCTGACATAAATGAGACGCCACGGGGTTGGTCACCAGGACTGATTATGCAGGTACCGGCATGCTTTGCATCGCACTTTAAATATTGTAAATTAATATGCGTATTTCTGCCAATAGTAAATGTCATATCTGTGTAATGTTTCTGGTGGAATGTGTGTGTTTCATTGGCGTACAACTGAGAGTGTCGTTTAAATTGCCGGCTTCCCTGTCTGATCCGCTGCTAGTATTGACTCAATATCGGTTGTTAATAAAGCAACTTCAATTCTAAGTTTCACCACTAAACTCAGTGAACTGTGGGAGGCACAAACTGAAGCATGGCTGGAACTGACACTAATGTAAGTGAGGGAAAAGCGGATCTTCATCAACTAACGTTTGAAACATATTTTCAACGCATTAGCGCATGCGCAAGAAATACAACGTTCACCAGAGAACTATCCGAATCCATCCATGATTACTTACACTGAGTTTTGTCATGATAGCAGCCTTGCCTTGAAATCCCTGTGCTTCCCACGTCAGACACGAAGAATCAGTCTGTAGAAAACAAAATACAACGGCTCGTTGACAGATCCCAAAGCGTTTTAGAAATCAGTATTAAGGTCACACAGTAATGGGCAACACGTGGGTCTCATATGAAGCTAAAAAACAATTGAAATTAACTTATGGTAAAGAAACTATATTCCTCATTGGCTTTATAGCGATCGATAAATAAAATGTGGGTTCTTACATATATATCAGCAAGGTTGGCGCGATTCGTGTCGAATTGTAGGTAGTAATGCTGCACAAAACTCGTTCCTATTTGTTCCCACACTGGTTTCTCCGCCATATCTTCAGAAGAGTCTAACCTAACACATACAAATAAGCAGGAATAATCAGACTAAAAGAAATTTCTCCTGAATAAGACGAAAAACCACAGTCTCCAACGCAACCAGCTTATAGATGAAAGTAACTTCTATTCGTCGACCGCGCGCTGCCCAGGAACAAAAAGAATCCGCCAATAGCGGTACAGGAGACAGGACTCCCAGCAAGCGATTGGCTCAGGCCGCGCTATGACGGATATGGAGGGCGGGACCCGAACATCATGGCCGCGCTAATCCTCTTGACTTCTTAGAAGTTTCCATCTCAACTCAAATAACTGCAAAACAGTAATATCTGGCTTACTCAAGTGTAATTTTTTAAAAGTAATTTGCATTATGCGTTGTTGACTGATTGCTTACATAATCATCTCGTCGTTAAAGCAAATGTTACTTTAAATAAATTTATTTACCTTAGTTTTAGTGGTAGTAGTTAGCATAGCCGCCTTCCAAGCAGCTGCCTGGGTTTCGATCTTTATAAATCTGTAAACAGTAAGGCCCAGGAAGGACAGCATGTCCTTCACAACACATTACTGGTTTCTCCTAGCAGTCACGCTAAATTGCCTGAATTTTTATGCTACTCCGAAGTTTCTAAAAGGTTTATACTTTCTCCAAAATCTTCTGCATACTCCAATGCTGCACACAGTTTATAATTATTAATAGCATTAACACCCTTAACACCTAACACAACCAGAAACAAGAATTCCTTGCATACAGTTGAAACCAGGGACAGATCTCCTTAAGCCACTTTGTAACTAATTTTGCAGTAAACTTAGGGTCATTGTTCATTTGGAAGACCCATTTGCACCCAGGCTTTACCTTCCTGGCTGATGTGTTGAGATGTTCTTTCCTCATGATGCTGCCACACCCATATTTCACAATTGGGATGGTGTTCTCAGGCTTGCAAGCTTCCCCCTTTTCCCTCCAAATGTAATGATAGTCATTATGGCCAAACAGTTCAATTTTAGTTTCATCAGACCACAGGACGTCTCCAAAATTCAGGTCTTTGTCCCTGTGTGCATTAGTGAACCATAAACTGGCTTTTTTTAACGTTGCTTTTGGAGTGATGGCTTCTTTCCTCGCTAAGTGGCCTTTCAGCGCATGTCGGTACAGGTCTTGTTTCGCTGTGAATAATGACACTCTCTTACCAGCTTTAGCCAGCATCTTCACAAGCTCTTTTACTTTCGTTCTGGGGTTGATACACACATTTCGCACCAAAACACGTTCATCTCTGGGACACAGAACCTGTCTCCTTCCTGAGCGGAATGATGGCTGGATATTCCCTTGGTGTTTATATTTGCATATAATTGTTTGCACAGATGAGTGTGGCACCTTCAGACATCTGGAAATTGTACCCAATGATGATATCTTGGCTTTCTTTTGATTTTCCCACGATGGAAGTAGTGTATTTGAGGTCTGCCTCCAGTTACCTCAAGTGGTTTCAATTAACCTAGCAGACACTTCCAAAGCCATTATATCATTACTTGGACTTTCCCAAATTGTTTAAAGGCACAGCAACCTTAGTGTATGCAAACTCTTGAGTTTGAAGAATGTAATGAAAAATAAAAAAAATCTCTCTCATTATTCTGACATTTAGCAAATAGAAATGATTTTTGGTAATTGTGACTGACCTAAAACAGGAAAAGTTTTGTCTGATTATGTCAGACAGCAAGTTGTGTCTTTTTATACAGTGTATGTAAACTTCTGGTTTCAACTGTTGAAGCACTATCAGTACAGCATCAAACAGCACTCATATAGCAGGAAACATCAACTCAAAAATATTATTTTATTACCAACATAGTAGTAAAGTAGCAAGAAGAAAAAATGATATTCAGGGAAACTGTTAAAAAAAATATCAGACAAGTATAATGGAAGTGGGCATATTAAGAACAGAAGAGCGGAAACTAATACATTCAGAGACAAACGGGCAAACTATTTATAAATTGAACATGATATTGCAGTAAAAGAAAAAAAACAAATAGGCCAGTCATTATAATCACCCTGGCTGATCAAATCCTGCATTTTATAAACGTTGGCATACTCTGATTGGTGCTTAGTATATGTTAATACATATTAAATGCACCTATATGAAGCGGCAGAGCCATAGATTATGAAGTCTACTGCCAAAACACAAATTTTGGCCACAGTACCACAATTTTGACAATAAATACCCTCATTGACCACAGTCAGGTTCTTAGCAAATATTTGTGCATGTAGTTTTTCAGTGAAATTCGATCAGATGTCCAAAGTCTGCACTAGGATTATAAACACATTTGGGATAGCTGCCCTGAGCTTTGGAGGTTTATAGCGGAAAAAACAGTCATACACTAATGATATGGTTAGATAAACAGTGCCAGGGTGGGCTGCTGGAAGGCCTGGCTAAACACTTACGCTGCACAATTATGACAACTGTTATCAAAACAGGAGAATTGTTAATATCACCCTTTCGCTGTTTAGATGAACTGCAGAAATATAAACTACAAATAAAAAAAGTATCTCAAAATATGGCAATAATTATGGAGGGGAAAAAAATAGTATTTTAAAAGAGCAATGTTAAAAACTGTCATGTTAAATGGCATCCATTTCAAATAGCTCTTCTTATGGCAAAAGAAAAAATTAAACACCATTTTCTATACTGTCAGGACGTCCTTTCCTCCACACACCACTCGCTTCATTTCCGGCCCACCTGGGTCATACGATGAATCACTACCACATCAATTCAGATTTTACAAACCCAGAGGTGCAAAACACTAGGAGGCACTTCTCACACAAGCATGGCAAACTCTCAGTCAGAGGACCCGGAATAGTGTTTGGCTACAAAGTCAGTTACTCCAGGCGAGAAGCTGAGGCCCTCCTTCGCCAAGCTCCACTACTCAGCACTCCCATGGCCCAAGTGTCAGGACAGTATTGCTTGTCAGATCCCTGACCAATAGTCACTCCCTCTTCCAAAGGATATGTATTATTGCCCTTTGGCTGAAGCATGATGAGGTGATGCCCCCTCACCAGAGCGAGAGGAATGATCTGGCTTCTCAATCAGTGCTCCACGTGTGGCTGGAAATAATCATCGGTTCTGAAGACAGACGGTACCTCCTGATGTTGGTTCTGTGGCCTTCTAGAGCCAGCTGGTTTCTGCAAGGAACACCATAGGCCAAGTCATTAAATAATATCTTTATTGTAGTCCTTCAGCACTTACAGTACACCCTCAGTTGACCATCAAAGCCTGCAAGATATGCTAATGAATGAGTGGACTTGATGTCCAGGTTTGAATATTTACTTAGTTAGCAGAGGTTTTTGTTTAAAACAACATACAATCAAAAAGTCAAGCCGTGTCAGTGTCCCTGGAGTAACTGGGTTTAAGGGTCTTGCTCAAGGACCCATCACTGACATTCGGTCTTCCGCGGGATTTGAACCAATGACCTTCTGATCACAGGCATTGAAGTCCTAATGTGCAAATTCATGTACTGTCAAATTAAAAACACAAATCAGGTTTTAACAAACTAAACAGTGAAGTAGTTAGTATGATGTCCCACTTGGCCACAAAGTTTGATACCTCTAACATCTGCATGACTGCACTTTCTTGAACAATGTTGTGCTTGAGAAATGCTTACATTTAGAAAGGCAGAGACATTCATTGTGCGGAAGATCTTCTTGAAGGCCCCAGGGAGACTTCCCTGTTCTCCCTCAGCCTGATTCACCTGCTCCTCCATCGAACTGACGTTGGCCCCAACTATTCTGACGAAAGCCTGTCAGTCATGCAAGACCTTTCATCAGGACCCTCTATCTTCTACAATCAGATGTACTAGATAGGCAACTTGACATATTTTCACATATTAATACAAGCACCTTCACTTGCGAAATAAAGTTAACCATGCTCTCCGTGCACTGATGAGCTTATAAAATGATCTTCACCCTTAGCAGCAAACATACCTCTAGCTTATCAATTTTTCTGTAGATGTCTCTCATTTCTTCAGATCTTCTGAGAATTTGAGGTAGATTCTCGTTGACAATCTGAGACGTGTCACTTCGGATCTAAAGAACATTTTATATTACTCATACCAGTACCATTCATTCAATATCATTTTACTGGCTTTATTTTTCGACAAATGATCATCTTAAACAGAAGAAAATGAGAACTTCAAGAACACACTTTACCACCTGCTAAAATGCTTTCCAGACAGTGCAGAAAAAATACCGTTACTCAGCTTTAAATATACTAAACAAGTAAGATTATATATACTGCTGTAAAGCTGACAAAATTCAGCTCTCTACAGAAGAAATGTATAACTTGAAACATCCCATGCATCTGTAACACAAGTCAGTTTCCCACAGTGTCACTGTAAGAGTGGAAAACTTCATAATCAATCAATAAATAAATCAATTTCTTCAATAATACAGATACAAAAAATCTGTGCTGCGATCCTTAAAAACAACCTGATTAAAATGTACAAAACGGCTTGAATAATCCAAAGAATGCGAACAGATGGCAGGATAAAGGTATACCATGTCAAGCATTCCGACGAACTCATCCACCCGAGTAAGCATCTCCTCCAAGCTCTTTTCAAAGCCGTAGATCTGTCGGGGAAAAAAATAATTTCGTGTGCTTAATGTCATCCCTCAGTCCTCAAACCGCCTGTTCTAGCGAGTCCCACACACGCTTTAAATAAGCCACAAATTCCCCCCAAGCTCCTTCTTGCATAACGTTCATGTTCTATAACAACATAACGTAATGCATAAAGGACAGGCGGAAAAATATCGCAAAGATCTTGTCTATAATCGCTTGATCGAGTCAAACATACGCCTACCTCGTCGTCGGCGTTCGCTCTGATATAAGCCGAGAAGCACCTCGCTGTGCGCTGCAGCAGCAGATCGTCGTTTTGCCCGCCGTGTGGCGGCGGAGCGTTGAAGCTGTGGCTTTGTGAAACCGAGCCGCTGCTCAGGCCCTCACTCAGCATGGAGAAGCTGCTTGTACTCTGGGACACATTGCCGCTATCCGTGCTCACCTCCGCCGCCGATTCCTCCACGGGCGACAAACGCCCCGCACCGTCGACGTGACGGTCCATCACTCCTCCTGTTTCTCTTTCGTTGGGCAGCTGATCAATCACGTGAGCTATCCGTCACTCTGGATAGGTACCCGGGTGGCCCAAACTGAACCAAGCGCTGCAACGCGTTTTCCGATTTTTCAGAACCTAGGCCACGCAAGATCCGTTACATCTGCATTGGGCATGCACTGAACGTAACAGAGAACTATGTACCGTTTGCTTTATTACAACGGCATTAATACAAAGGGAACAGTAGCTTTGTTAGGTAATGGGGGAAAAGTACAGAGCTGTAAATTACTAGTCTGACAGCGGAATATATATTTTTGAACTTGCGTAGAGATCATTATATTGTGTGGTTCATACGTTTCCCCTGGAATCAATGAAGCTAATTTGAATATATTTGTTTATTTATTTATTTAATTATCGGTACAGGGTAACGGGGCAGTTAGACTGTTCCAGCCATATTGTTGAAAGCTGTTTTATTTAAAAGTCAGCATTTAAAAAGTGAAATTATTCCTTGTTTACCAAATTGAAAAAGTCACAGAACATCTTTTAATTTCTTTATTTTAAGTCATCTTTTAAAAATACAAAAAAGTTTAATACATAGTAAGAAAAACAGTAATAATATTCACATACAAAATTAAAATTTACTGTATAATCTGAGGAATGAGTTTCAAGTGACGTTTACCGTGGATTTATCAATGCAACAAGGATACTGGGAAACACTTTGACACACTGGTAAACTCAAGTGGAATAAACACTCAAGAGAGTTGGACATAAAGAATTTTACATTTGTGCAAAAAATCTCTTTATACATACAGTCAAATGTGAGACATGCTAAAGTTTTTAAAAACCAGTTATGCAGTTTGATTAGCTATGTTGTGCTCCTGCAATGTGACTGACTAACAAAGTTAATCAAACCACCCTCTCTCTATTTCAGCTAGTACGTCTGTCAGACTGAACAATTAGAAATGAATTTCAATTAGCCCGTTACGGTACCTGAAAATGTCATTTGATAAGCGCGGTGCATGTGGGAAGGAAATCTATACCCACGTTGGTTTGGGTTCCCATTCTGGTTAGCCAGATTGAAACATATTTGAACCGCCTGCTACATGAAGTATGCGGCCCATTATCTCTTATTACATGTTTTTAAAAGAAATATTGCAGCTAGTGTTCATGATCTATTTTTCTGATCGGTACATCTACCAGATAAAACCTTTCCGAACCTGATCGTACTAAATTCAACTGTTTATGTAGGTTACTCCCTGTGTTGATCGCTCGTAATTACATGCATGCAGTAATAGACAAAAACAATATTATTCGCGCAAATTCAGAGATTTTCAAAATAAATTAAAAGTAGCGTAAAATTCCTCACGAGCAGAGGCTGAATTCGAATATAATTACCGCATCGTACCAGCAGGTGGTGTTGTCTAAAAGAAAATGATATCCACTGGGCCGAACGGGGTGTGGGGGGGGGGTGAATGCTCAGTTCACATACAACTGCAAAAACAGGAAATTTATCAGCCTTGTCTGTGAATTATAATAAACAAAGAAGTAAAAGCAAATAAAAACAAACAATCTATTTCATTGAACAAAAAAAGGACAATTCAAATTCACACAATTGGGGAATACTAATAAAATGAGTGAGTTATAAAAACAGTACATTACAGCAATAGTTGTTAAAAATGTACCTTCTTCATTTGACTTTAATAAAATCAGCTAAACCACACCATTCACTAACAGATCTATGTGAACTTAAGTTTCGCATGTGGACAACAGACTGTGGACCCTCACACAACAGTGTAACCGGCCAACACATATGAGACGTGATCGTCTACATTGGCCTACCAAATAAAACTACACTGTTTTTGAAAAGCGAGCTCCAAACTTCACCTAGAAAAAAACCCCCCACCCCCAACCGGATTAGTGAGGACACACAGAGGCCCTCCAGTGTTTCGGATTACACTTCTAGACTGGGAATTATCAAAGCGGGAATCTTGGTAGGAAGGCAGCTCTGGGATCTCAAGTGCAGGTGTGAGATAAATGTAATTAAACAGTTAAGGGATCGGGGAGCCCTGCCTTTCTCTACGCTGGAGTTAATGCGCCACATCAGTGACTCTGCATTCCTGCTGTCCACACGGCCAACTCCTGTGTCCATGTTGAAATAACATTTCTGCTTCTTAAAAATGCATCCCTTTTCATCAGTTGCTTAAGAAGCTGTTTAAAATGTACCTTACACCTCCTAAATGCATTTTTTATGGCGGTAGATAAGGCACCAGACTTCGCTGTGAGAATGCTGAGAAAGGCAACACAAACAAGCTCATTGTGCTAACCCACAGTGGAAATGTGTTTACTTCCAGGATATAAGATAAGGCAGGTAATGGACTCAATGGCACCTATTTGTCCCTCAGTGCAGACAGCTACTGAAAGCAGTAAACGATGGTTGCACTCTTAAAGGGCCAATGCACAATAATGTGACAGACGCTTGTGAAAAAGGAGGACAGCCTTCCATCTATGTGAAAAGTTGGCTGAATTCATTAGCGTAGCCTGCCGACGACAGCGTGGCTGATTCATTGCAACCAACGGAGACAAATTTATGACAACGTAATAGGCTGTGTTCCCGCATTAGAACAACTATTATGATGAAAATAAGGATCCCTGGAATGTTCCAGAAAGGGAGGCTAGCTAGAGTCAGGATAGGTTTTTGGATCGTTAAAATGGTTTAAAAAAAAAAAAAAAAAAAAAAATTAAAGCTTTACAAAACCTTATTGTTGGTCCCAAAAACCATGAGCGAGAGGAAACTGATACAGCTACCATTTGGTGCTAAAGAAGGAGCGAGATGCATCCGTGTTAATTGGAAATTAAAAGATGCTCCTCATTTAACAGCGAAGGTTTCTACCAAAACACAAAAAAACAATGCAAATCAAACTGAAGTAAAGCAGAAATCTACACAGTTCCAGCATCATGTAGTGGGGGGGGGGGTGGTTAGGCTATCAGAGGGGCTGGAAGGGGTGTGCGCAGTTCCACTCTGGGCCTTGCAGGTCAGTCTGTGCACCCGGGCCTGGACCGGTTGGGTTGGGCCCTGCATTATAGAGTGATAACCGTGCCGTCCTCCTCAACGCCACCAGGGGGCAGTGCCAGGCTGTGCCGAGGGTCTATGCGCATGGCGCTCAGGATTTTGTGCAGGCTCCCGTTGCTCTCCCGGAAGGCGGGGCTACTGCCATGGTCCCTGTGCAGCCTGAAGGAGGGGCTAGCGCGCGGCACACCATTGAGGCTGGGCTGAGAGTGGAAGGAGGCCGTGGAGATGAGCGAGGGGGGGCGTTTGGGGGTGCTGGGCGAGGCGGTGGCGGGGGCCGGCTGCAAGGCCTGCGAGCGGGAGCTGGCCGAGGCGTTGGAGCGGCGCGACGGGCGCTTGATGCTACTCTCGATGACGATGTCAGACTCTTCGTCGCTCTCCAACTCGTCACCGGCCAGCCCGTGGGCCCCCAAGGAGCCAGGAGGTTGCGCCGGGTAGCCGGCTGAGCCGTTACTATCCGTGGACTGGCCCGAGCTGCGACTGCTGCGCACCACGTTGTTGCGCTGGTTCACCGGCTTCACCGTGACGATTAGATTGTGGCTGTTGGCGATCATCATGTCCGTCACCTGGTCCAGCGTCTTGCCCGTCACCTCTATGCCATTGACTTCTAACACCTCGTCGTTGACGGCCAGCAGGCCCGTGCTTTCAGCCAGGCCCCCGGGAACCATGCGAGAGATGAAGATGCCCGGAACCTTCTCCAGGCCGTGCGGCGTGACCCGGACGCTGGTGCCATCGCGGATGTAGAAGCCCAGCGGCCTATCGGAGCCGTGGCGGTACAAGCGCACCCGGCGGTGGGACTCAGGCAGGATGTCCACATCGATGATGGAAGACACAGGCCGGAAGTCCTGCGGCATCCCAATGCGTATCTGCGGCCGCTTGCGGTTGACGTCGTTTCGTAGTGTCACCACGGCCTTCTTCCGCCGCGTCATCGTGTTGGTGCCGAAGTTGCTATAGTCGACCTCCTCTGCAAGACAAAAAGCAGAGTGCTGAGCCGCTGCTGCCACGATCACGGGAATCCTGCCGAAATTCACACTGATCCCTGAATCATTGTTTGGTTACTTCCGTCATTTATATACATGTCACTGATTTAAAAATAAACGTACATCATTTTATACTGGCCTGGGGGTGAGGGAATAGGGAATTTTTTAAATGCAGATTCAAAATTCACAGGAAACAAAAATCAGCGAAAATTCCTTTTTGAAGGAAAAATGCACTGGCAGGGAAAGTGGACCTTCTGTACCTGGAATCCGGAGTCGAGGGAGCCCCCTAGGGACGCTCAGCGGAGGCCCACCACTGAGGGACCCGGTTCAGAGAGGGACAGGTACGCGTTATGATGGGGAGTTGGGCTGTCACTCATGAGCAGCAGGGGGGCAGGGCTAATTGGTCACAAGAGCAGGAGGCCACTCGAACCCTGGTGCAAAGCACAAAGCTCCAGAGGGCGCTAGCCCAGCACAGCAGCTCTGTGCCCAAACGCGCGTACATGGTCAGCACGTTACAGCCGGGTCTGTGGAAGTGCTGGGTTATAAATGTGCCTGACTGCAGGAAGAACGGACACCGGCTCTCTTCAGCCAAGTTTCTGCAACAGCAGCGCATTCCTGCCCCACTGCGCTATTCGATCTCAGGGAGCCTCCCTTGTCTGCTCCTGTGCGTCCTGCATCCTTGCGTGTAAGCCGGGAGATAATCTTAAGAACAGTCGCCACCTACAGGCTGAGTATGCAACAGCACAGTTTCAACACAATGGCCCAAACTCATAGAATTCCTTTAATCCAAAACTTTCTGCATACCGTCCCTTTTAGACCCCGTATTTACAAGATGTCTTTATTGTCACTGTAGAATGAGATGACGTTTGGATCATCCTGTAGAAACCTAAATAAAAACTATTACAATTATTATTTTCCCCCTGTTCCTCCAGAATTCCCTGTAGCAGGAAATAAGAGCAGACAACCAGCCAAGGTTGGCTTTGTAGATATGCTCAGACTTGCCCTGAAGGTGAATCATAGGAAGCCATGAGAGCTGACTCAGGCCAACCTGCTGTCTACAGTGACTCAAGCAGACCTGCCGTCAACGGTGAGCTCACAGAGGCCCTACAGACGTGCCCCGGTACACGTGTGTCTCACATGAAAACACCCCATCTTCAGGGAAGTACCGTAAAACATACGTGGGCAGAACAAGCAGCCGGTCATCAGTGACCTTCCCTCCTACGGCTCATGACACACAGACGAAACCCAAGATGGTATGTTGCCGGGAAACTTTGTTTTGAATCCCGCAGCCCCTCATCAAGCACGCCACCTTTTCATCCAACCCTCATCCTGCCACAGAGGAAACCCAGGCGCAACAATGCGAGAGACAGAGCGGGAGTACGGGCCCCAGGGATCTTCCGCATTCTCCATGGAGATGGGGATTATTCAGTGCCGTCGACCCGAGGTCATATGACCTCCCCCGCCCAGAGGGCCACTGCTTATCCTTGGATGGACACGTACAAGGTTCACAGACTGAGCATTTGCCGGCGTTGGCTGCCTGTCCGCCACCCCGTCGGACTAGGGGATCTATTTTTAGTGAACTGTGGCTAATGGACACAAAAGGCAGGAGGCGTCCCGGGCCAGATATTCCCCTGTACACTAAGCCGGGACCACACCAAGGCAGACGCCCGTCCCGGAGCGACATCAAAGGCCCGGCCACCTTCACTCTCAGCCTTTACCGCCATCGCTGTGATTAGATCCAGACCTGCTTTTCACTGCGTGCTAGAATCTGTGCCGTAAGTGCGAGTCCCAGATGGGAAACACATTTCCGGCTCTCTGGGGCCAAACAGCACCCTCCCACCGGTACCCTGCCCAGGCCCCCCGGGTCGAAACCCAATACACCTAACGGGGTAGACGTTTTGCTCCCGGTACAGAGACCCAGCACCGAAATGGGTCACGTCCCCGAGCTGCTGCTCCGCCGACCCCATTGGGTTTCCGCTTGAGTTCTTGCATACAATGGATGGCAGGGACACTGTCCAGAGAGCGCTTGCCCCCTGGTGGTTACGTGAAGAAACAGCACCGGAGCTGCCCAGGCTACAGTCTGATTCAGATGGGTCCTGACACACTAATCCCCCCACCTCAGCAAGGCATGATGGGAAAGCAAATGCCAGCTGACTGATCAAAGGCTGGCTGGCCATTTTAGCGCTCCAGTGGAATGGTTCTAAGCCTCTGAGACCCTGGGAACAGGCCCGTTGGCTGGGGGGGGGCCGCAGCTGTTTACTTTTACAGTTAACCTGTTTCTAGTGCCTCTAATTCGCTGTGATCCTGCTCCGCTAGTCTGCGGATCAAAGCTAATTTAACGGTTCCCTGATAAAGGGGTCGTACCAACATGTACTAAAAACCAAGCAAAAGATTGTAATGAACACGTTGGCGCAGCAGCGGTGAGGAGGGTTTAAATCAGGGCTCAATGTAAAGCCTCCCACCTCCCTCACGCTACCTCCCAGTGCGGGGGGGGGGGGGGGGGGGGGGGGGGGGGGGGGGGGGGGGGGGGGGGGGGGGGGGGGGGGGG
>JAODJX010000049.1:20415520-20426239 GCA_026776945.1 Isichthys henryi
GTTACATTTACAATAAGGGACTATTCCTCATGAAGAGGTCTCACGGTACCAACATCACACCTTCGCCGTGAGACCTCCTCCTGAGGAACAGCCTGTTACATTTACAATAAGGGACTATTCCTCATGAAGAGGTCTCACGGTACCAACATCACACCTTCGCCGTGAGACCTCCTCCTGAGGAACAGCCTGTTACATTTACAATAAGGGACTATTCCTCATGAAGAGGTCTCACGGTACCAACATCACACCTTCACCGTGAGACCTCCTCCTGAGGAACAGCCTGTTACATTTACAATAAGGGACTATTCCTCATGAAGAGGTCTCACGGTACCAACATCACACCTTCACCGTGAGACCTCCTCGTGAGGAACAGCCCGTTACATTTACAATAAGGGACTATTCCTCATGAAGTCTCATAGTACTGACATCACAGCTACATTTAGCTCATGTCGGTACTAATGCATTGAAATTCCAAAAGAAAACATCTGCATCCACACTAATGTTATGACAGGTGTTGAAAAATATATCTTAATTACTTAATACAAACCAATCGGAGCTGACTGTAGTAGGCGTAACAAAAGTTTTTTTACATTTATGGGCGTCCGCACTGAAGCATTTCCAGAACGATTAGTTGGCACTGAAAAATTTCTCTGCTTCTGGGAAAAAAAGACTTTCGGTAATGCTACCGCATGGCTAAATTGCAAAAAAACAAATAATAAAAACTACGTTACTAAACGAAAACGTATTAGTCTCAGGGTATGTCTGCACTAACAGGCTAGGCCTTCGACACCTGATAGCGGGAGATTTGCACAGTTATCCACGTCTATCAGCGGTAAGCTACCCTCGTTAATCTTTACTCTCGGTGATCCTGTGCCTTCCTACAATCTTCCAAGTTTATCTGATGTCCTCCTTTTTGTCACCTTGTTTGCTCATCCTTAGTTATTAAAGGTTTTACTAAAACAAACAACTCGTACAAGTTACAGAAAGGATGGTTTGAGTTACTGGCTACCAAGAGTAAAAATGGCGGGGTAAAGACTGACTGACGGGGGTGCCGTCCTGCACAGGAACCCAGCGCCTGCTGCCAGACTGTCCTTGCTTATCCACAGCATGCAGAAGCATCGCTATAACAACAACTTCCATTTCTTTTTTTTTTATTTTATTTTGACTGGAGAACAGAAAAAAGTCCAACAACAAGAGCTTCGAGAGAAGAAAAAAAAAACACAGTTAAAGTAAAACGCGAAAAAAAAAAACAAAACAGTGACATGAAAAATACCCCTAAAAAGGTGTTTACACTTATAAAGGAGTGTAAATACTAAAGGGCACGATGTCAGACAGCTACCCAAGGACAGTCAAGTGTGATGCATTTCCCATCAGGCACAGTGGGCTTGAGAAACGTACGGCCTCTCTACTCAGACGACTCGCCTTTTAACCCCTTAAGTGCCGCGGAAAGGAAGATGACAGAATGCGACGGGGCCAGGGCAGCTGCCGACGGGCCCGATACCCGCCAAGGACGGCCTCTGATCTGGGCGGGACACGACTAAGGTACAGCTGGGTGGTGCTGGGATTCTTAAGAACAAGGAAAGTGTGAGTGTTACTCAGCCTGCGGAGACTAGCGGAGAGTATGAACGTTAAAGCCGGACCTCAGGGGTGTAACGGAGTGTGATAAGGCCTCCTGCACTGCGGGGGGCACTGTTGGCTGGCTGGTTTACAGTATCCCAGGGCATTCCCCCTCCCCCCAAGCTGGGACCTGCCCAGCACCGTGGGGGGACAGATGAGGCCAAACATCTAGGAAACCCATCTAGGAAGCCCTTTAAATGCCCAGTACCCCTACATGACGGTGACAGACAAGGATCAAGAGGACTTCCCAAGATGCACCGGGGCACTGGCTGCCTCCGCTTCGAAGCGCACCCACAGTCCCAAAGCAAAGAAAGCCATAAGCCTCATTCCACAAATTACACAGAATTCTGGGAAAGATGTCAAATGCACATGAGCAGTGTCTCTGAGGTAAGGTTACATTCCAGTGTCTTCCTTCGGGGGCAGCAGCGCGTCCTCATTCCCCGCGCGCCGACGTCCCGCCGAACTCCCTTCTGCTAATGTTACTGGATCCCTTAAGAACATTCCTGTAAAGACGTGGTTAGCCGGTCCACCACTGACCCGGCCTCTTAGAACGACTTTTAAAATCAGCCCTCTGATGGCTGCCGGTTTTGTTTTTAACTGTCTGAACTGAATACTTTATAGTGCAAATGTAACAGTAAAATAAACGGCATTCCTCTTCGGGACAGCGTGATTGCCGCTACTCGACGGCTCCCAAAAGCTCATGTTTCTGTTACTCAACACTGACGGGAAAAAAAGAAAAAGAAAAAAAAAAAAAGCCACAAATGCATACATACGGAGCCGTCCTCTGCGTTCGGGACCCAGGCACATTAACCGCGAAAAGCTCGCCGGCCCGCCCAGACTGCATGCTGCGGGGTCGACTCTGACCCCGGAATGCCGGTGCCTGCTCACTTTTTCGCACGGCTTTTGTTCCCGTTAGCGGCCTGGAGTCCTCGCCACCGGCTCAGGGAGGCGCTTGTCCCCGGGAATAAACAGGAAGATGTAGGAAATGTAAAGAAGGGGCGACTGAGGCTTCCGCCAGGCCGGGGATGAAACAGCTCAGCCATAAACGAATCTGCCGCTGACCTCGATTAGATCCACACTTCCCCTCGCAAAGTCCAGCTAGGAGCACAGGCGACTTCCTGTCAGAAGCTCTCATTCACGCGCCTGGAGATTAAAGCTACTGGGCTTCTAGCTGGAAGCACCACAGCCCTCCTTCCCTCGAGGCCCATTACCTACGGCCGGACGAGTCCATGCCGCTTTGGGGCAGGTGGGAGATGAATGAAACACAAACAGGACGGAGCCACCACTGCAGGGGGGTGCAGAGGGGGATGACCTGGCGTACGTGGGGCAGATAATCCAACTGCATGACCTTGCTGAGGCTGCGTAGGTAAAGTGTCTTGCCTAACAGCAGGGGGCGCCACCACAGAATTTCGACACACGCATAACAGAGCTGTTAGCTGTCATATGTAATCAGAAAATTCCAGGATTATTAACAAACCAACCCGTAGAAACACTTCTGTCAGTAACAAGCCTTTACTTTAGCTAGTATGAGACGACTTTGAAGGGGAATACTGGTCCAAACGACCAAACAGAGAGGATAGGAAAGATCCGGAATGAAGCGTTTCTTGGGGTAACCTCACCTTGTCTCTGGATGAAGATCCGGAGCAGGGGGTGAGCAGACGTCACGGCTTTGCAGAAGTTGTCGTCGTTGTTGATGGGCAGGAGGTCTCCATGCACGTCGGCATACCCAATCATCACCTCCATGTTGGCGATCCGATGGATGTGCAGGATGAGCTTGTAAAACTCGTCAAACTTCCCCGGCTTCTGCCGGTCCACGGAAAACCTCCGGAATTCTGCCCCGTACTGCGGAGAAGAGAAGGATTCACATGTTACGGGTGACTCTTGGAAATCCAGATTGCTAAGCCAAGTCCAACAGACTGCAGAGGGTCAGGGTGAAACTGCGAAGGAGACGATATTGTCTAAACAAGGGATTTAGGGGAAAAAACAGCCTCCTGGCCTCCAAACCCGAAGGATGCGGGTCGGCTCACCGCATCTGGAGGCGTCCGCTCATCACACATGCTGCCAGCTGTCCACAGCAAACCTCAGTGCCCTCAGTCAATTTCTGCATCATTTATTTACAGACAACCGTTTCCTGTAAACAGTCGACCACAAGAGAAGAACCTGGCAGAGTGAAAGCACGAAAGGTCAAAATGCACCCGCTGACGCTGAGAGGAAGCTCATGTCTGAGGCAAAGGGAATGACGCTGATGAGGGAGCCCGAGTCCTGTCCTGCGACATGAGGGAGGGCAAGCAGAGGGAGGCACAGCACACAGCCTTGCCCAGCTATGCATTAGCTGTCACCTTCTCTCACCACGGGAACCTGACTGCCAAAGTCGGCACGCAGAATAATGCGAGCGTCGCAGCTCCTGCAAGAGACGCAAGAGATACAACCGACCTGGAGCCATGCGGGAGAACGAGACGGGGGGGCAGAGACAGGGTCGACTTTGTTCTCACAATAGAAACAGCACATTATTACGCTGGTAATTTGTGCATAGGGCGGCTCGGGGTAATCACCCCCCACCGTCCCCCGAAAACTACAGGCCCGCCCCGGTGGAAAACAGCGAGCCTTTATGAGAAGAAATGTCAGCAACGTGCCAGGGATGGGGGGGCGGGTGCACGCATACACCGCACTCGCTACTCTGTTCAGAAGCCTCAGGCGGTCTCCCGCAAACCGAAGAAACAAACGCAAAAATGCCTCAGTCCTCAGAACACGCCGGGGCTTCAGAACGCTACAATCACATCGGGGAATAATGCATTATTGTTCTCGTGGCAACATGACTCCGACGACGTTATCGCACATGAGCAGTAGCTGATATCAGGAAAAACCGTTAAATAAACACGGCAGGGCCGGTGAGAGATGGCCGTTACTGGCATCGAGTCGGGACAGCATGCTGCAGTTTCGGGGGGAGGGTCTGAGCCGACATCCGGACACGGACTCGTGTCTGTGCGGTCTTCAACCTCTGGCGCTCTTCCACACAGAGCCGGCCTCAGGTTTCAGGTCAGAGTAACACAGAAAAACAACGGCAAGGTCCTGAGAGTGTCCCAGACCTGCTCCCTCCTCTCGAAGACGTGAAAAACATGAGGAATTAGAACAAATTCGTGGGATTTAAGAAAAACAAGTGCAAAGTCCTTGTTCATAAACTTAAGAGTGAATACTGTGTCATTCCAAACTATTTCCGTAAATAATAATAGGGAAAAAAACTGGCCAGTCTGAGTTTATTTTATACAGGTTTACATTTCAGGTCGGCCTTGAACTACTACTGCATCCGGCCCACTGCAGCCAAAACAAAAGAGGGGCCATAACCACTGCTAGTGAACACAAATCAAATTCAGGGCTATTAGGCGTCACCATTCAGGTCAATTCTATTCCTTTCCAATTTCTATTCCCCTCCCTCAGGCGCCATTGCATACCAGGATTCAGATCAGTTCTGTTCCAATTTCCAGCCCAAGCTATTCAGGTGCCACTGAATACCAGAAGTCAAGTTTCAACATGGTTACAACAAGTCTCTCTCTCCTCAGATACAGGCCTTGCAATGACAGCATGCGGCACGTTGCAGTAACGCCTGCAGGTTCAGGCAGGCACGCAGCAACAGAGAGCCTGCGCTCCACATCTCCATTCTTTCAAATTTGAACTTTTCGTCTTTCACCTTGACAGCTGCCTTGAAAACTATCCTTAATCTGCAAACACTCTACATTCAAGTGGAAATATAAGGGGGGTGGGTGGGAAAAAAACATGGATCTGTGTTGTCATGGAGATGGGGGGGGGGGCAGTAAAGCATTTGACAGACTAATTGGTGCCAAACTGCATTGTGTAAGAAGACTGGGAGAGCTATTCCTACGCAGCACCAGACAGACCGAGAGGCATCACAACAAATCTCAAAATGCCCTTAAACCCCCGCCCCCCAACAGGTGTCCCCAGGGACGGACTCTGAGCTCACAATCGCTGCATGCTTGCTGATATCACACCTGCAGAGCTCAGGGACAAACACCAAGTCAGGCACATCCATGTGGCAGGTCACAAAATAAAATCACAACAGACAAAAGAGTAGCACTTCAGGTGTCGCCTTGATTCAACATTATCTTCTTTTAAACTTTTTCGCAGTCTTCAGTTATGGCTTCAAAACCTGAATTTCCATTCCCTGTAATGTTTGCCGTCTCAGCCTTGACTCCCCAGCCTAATTTTCTATCAGAATGTGCATTTTAACTAATGTAACACCTTTTATGTAAGAAAGGTGGTTGAGAGAAGCATTCATACAAATCTACAGAAAACGTCTGCAGTGTACAGAAAGAGTAATGTGGCTCCAGTAGAGATGTGCTTCTTGGAGCAATACAGAAAGTAGAGCTTTATAGAAATCTGTAAAAAAAAAAAAAATCGAACTAAGAGGCAAAACAGGCTCACTTTAGGACAATAAATCAGAAAAAGTTACATTTTCTTGCTCTTCCATGAGGTCCTTTATAATAGTTACAAAGTAACTTCTGAAAGGTCCCTCAAAAGCCCGACAACGGAGACCGGGCTGTCAGTTAAATTATGGCTGCATATATTCATCCAGAGAGAACTGCGACCCAGGCATGTCACGCCTGCATAACAACCCCGCCAAACACCGGGCTGTTCATCCGATACTCAGCTCTACCCCAAATACACCGTTTTACAGCAAAACCAGCAAGCAAGACTGCAATGAAGCGACGGTGCTTTTGCATGGGGAAGCTACTAAAATGTCCGCCTATTGCACGTCCAACGCATGCATCCGATGGGTCCAAACCTAACGCTTTTGCTTTTTAATGAAGTCTTTTAGAGGACAGGATAAGATATGTCGATCGTCGGCAAAGATCGGGGTGGCTATCGCATTGTTGTTCATGGGCGACAGATTGGGAGAGGGCAGATTTCCCCACTGGGAGGATACTTTTACATCCCCTGAACTGAGTAAACCAGAGTAAAACGATTGCCGCGTAACTGTTTTTCTGTGACGAATAATGTACTGCGAGGATGGCTGGCATACACCGCATGTTTCAGCCGGAGCCCTGCACGTCTGGTGCATTTCCAGTTTTTCAGGAAAATCGTGGGAGTTCAGGAAAAACATTAGCAGCAGAGATGGACCTTGAGTTTTCCCAAGCTGGCGCGCGACTCAGCCCAAATTCATGCATTCCGCAGAAAATGCACACGGGGCTTTTGCTCTGCGCCAACGCATTTCGACTTTCCCAAAAAAAAAAAAAAAAACAAGTTTAATCGATCTTTACACTTTTACACTACGCATGCAATGGGATTCTCATAAAGTTTACTCCCTTAAAAATATCCAGACGTCCCGCAATCTTATGAGCACGTTCGTTAGTTTTCACTGCGGTAAACGTGGTTCCTATCCGTACTTTTCACTAATGCCGCGTTTTGATCTCATTAATCCGCTTTTTAAAGCTGCCTCTGCTAGCATGCTATGAGCGACATCTGAAAACCTCTACACGGTCGCCCCACCAACAAACTAAAATAGCAGATGACAAAGTTGAAATAGCAGTACAAAACATCTGAATGCCAGATCACTCAATATAAGCCGCTACTCGTGATAAACTTACCTTGCTTTTAACTTCCACCGCATTACAGTCCAAGTACCGCAAGGACTGCGATTTAATAAAACTCCGATTCATTTTCACTCCCTTTTCACTGTCTCTGGGTCGCCCGTCGCCCTCTCCGACACCAAAAATAAGGGGAGTCACCAATCTATCCGCAAAAAGAGAAAAGTTGATCTAAGCAGCACTCTCGGTATTCCTAAGATCCGTCCGACTCCAGTCCAGGGCTGTAATCTTCGGCAGAACGGCACGAAAAAAACGAGCTGAACCCGCCGCCTGTGGATGGGGGAGCGGGTGGTGAAGTTTGCAATGACATCACCGATCCGCCGGGAGAGGGCTGCCCCGATCTAGCCTGGGATGGGACGGGATGGGACGGTGGGGTGCAGAGTAGTGGGTCCTCCGCTGCGCCAGAGGACGCGATCCCGACGGGGTGCTTCGGTGCGGGACTCAAAGTGGGGCTCCGAGCCCCCTAAAAAGCTCCGCATGCATGTGCCTTATACGAGATACGAGGTGTACAGCGTGCGAAGTGTGTTTTATTTGCATTTCCCAGTCGATCAGTTAAAATAGCAGACACTCACAACTTTTAAGATGGCCTATATCAGAGTGTTGAATAGTGGAGCTTCTGGAAAAGGAAACGTGGGGTTGTATGAAATTGATTGCTTTCTCACCCCGGTTTAGAGTGATAATATCCAACCCCGAAATGAGATACTGTTTTCCTTACAAGAAAGTAACCCGCCTGAAAGAAAGGCGGGTTACTTTTTGAAGATTAGTGCTTTTCGACCGTCCTTAACTAACGTTAATGACAACAGCAGCCAAAAAGTTATCTCCGCCACGTTAAAATCTATTTTTGTTATTTAATAAAATGTACCGTGTATTTGATATGAACTTTCAAGGTTTGTTACGTTATATTGCCGCCAAGTGGACTGTCGGTGTTACTGCAGGCTGCACCTGCCCCCTGAAGTACAGTTTATGGCTCACTAAGTGTAAGGTTGAAAGATTATGTTCCCGCTCGATGAAACACTGGATGAAAATTAACGTTTTTCAAAACGCCCTGAGATATACAACATAGATAGACATAGAAAGTAGTGGCAACTGGATTATTTACTCTCCCATCACAGGCTAACTGACTAGATGTTCAACTCATCCTGAGCTATTAGTTAAGTTCTCCCCAAACAAGCTTGATGGGCTGGATGGCCTCCTCTTGTTTGTAAATTTCTTATGTTCTTATGGAGTTTGGGAACTGGAAAAATATACAACACTCCACTTCCAAATTGATGTCTGCTTCTCTCCGGCCCCTGGGCCGAAGGTAGCTTAGGACAGCACTCTTATATCATGTATACAGGTTTAAGTATCAGCATTAATCATTTGGTTTTTAAAGAGGCAGTGTCCACGTTGCTGGTTTTTGTGGCGCTTACATGATTATACACACCACACCACCACATGGCCCTTAATTGGGTCTTTCAGAACATTTGTCCCGTCCAGGAACTTTGTGCGAACCAAATTTGTGAGTAGGTGCCATTTCAAAACCTCACACAAGACATACAAAACACATTTGCAGATATTGTTTTTGAAACTTTATGTAACTATTATACATTCAAACGTTCAGCTAACCTTGTTTGCTGCAGAGATGTTAGTCATGAATGTCACGATGTAGCGTTATATCGGAAGATGACGGGAATGACGACGCTTGGGGGAGGGGATTAAGTGATGTCATCTGATGGAGGAAGCTCACTCATTGGCCAGACCACCCTGACTGCAGGTTTAGCAACGTGTTATTCACAGTCAATTTAGGCAAGTTATTGGTTGACTGAATAATTAATTTATATGATACATTTTTATAAAATCTTGGGTAGCCAGCTCTGGTTTCCTCCCACACTCCAAAAGCGTGCAGGGTAGGCTGATTGGCTCTGTAGTTGTGTGAACGTGAGTGCGGCTGGATGAATGTGTGTACCCTGTGGTGTGTTGGCACCCGCCCAGGGTTGGTTCCCGCCTGGGCCCGATGCTCCCGGGGTAGGCTCCGGGCCCCCCGCGACCTCAGTGGGGACTAAGTGGTTATGATAATAGATGGATGGATGGATTGGGTAGGCACATGCCTACCTAAATTGATTTCACAATGCCATTGGTCACATCAGTTGCTGGCTCCTCCTACTTTCATCCAGCTGGAGCACAGTGTATCACTGCACATTCCTATAAAGGTGATCACTGGAAGCCTTCAGTCTCTGCCGATAGTGTCCTGACAGCGTAGGCAGATAAGAGCCAGGCACCCGTAGTGCCTAACAGCCCTTCTCACAGTATCACAGCTGCTGCTGGGAATCGTCTCGAGAGACACGTCAATACTTCCTTCTTGGTTCCTTTGTGTTTTAAACCAGCCTCTCCATTTAGCCCTGAAATCTCACCTTGGGAATTATCAGGACATGCTTTGGGATTCGCTGTGGTTATTCAAAGGCACTGGCAGTCGGAGTCTAATCCCCAACCCTGCAGACTGGGGTGCCTGGCCTAAGAGGTGCAGTGACAGGACAGGGGGGGCAGGCAATGGCCTGGGGCCCCGAGCTGGGAGGGGGGCCCCCGAGGGAGGGGGGGACCCATTACACAGTACATTGCAAAGGCAAATCTGCTTTATTTGTGTATCATGTTTTTTAGTGAAAATAAAGGTCTTGTGTTTAGTAAATTCTCTTTGTTGGTATTATAAATATACACTTCACAGTAAAAATAGGTAATAATTCTTACTGTTGGGGGGGTGGGGGGCCCCATGGACTCCCTTCAATCACATCTGCTTGGCTTCATAGACCCGCATGCAGTGTTTTTTTTTGATTACCTTATGGTGACATGTTAGAAAAACAAAATGTAAAGTTCAATTAAAAATACTGCAGTATGACAATGGCAGTGCTCTTCTTCCTGCTCGTTCGTTTTCTAGTCATTTAAGTTAAAAAAGAGAGAGACAATAAAACATCTGTGAATGGGCTTGTTTTTGTGGCTGTCACCACATTCATCTATTGCTGGTCTTCTTCATTTTGATTGGCCCGGAGAGTCACCTATTGGTTGCATGGTAACACAAAAACCAATAGGAAGACAAGACAAGGGTGTACTAAGTATATGTTACCAGCATGCTAAATCAGATGAAGAAACAGTGAACCATACATATAAGCCAGCAATGGTGCACAAAAATTATGTGCAACAAAACAAAATATTACAGCGACAGTGGCCCCTAATGCACTGCTGAGATTGGGGGGCCCTTTAGGGGGCCCTCCCCAGACCCTCCGTGGGTCTCTGAACTGGACCATCAGCAGTCAGCGCTCCATCTGACACTGCCAGCAGGCCTCCATTGTGTCCGAGCTCGTGACGGGAACTCAGACAATGGTGTGGGGCTGGTTCTTCATCTCCCCCTCCCCCCGAACACCGCCTAGGGGAGGGGGTGCGCCAGGCTGGGCCGTTCCGGGGGATGCCTGGGCCACAGCTCACATGGGGCACGGATTTCCTGGTCATGTGACCGCATTTCTGTTTAGTTTAG
>JAODJX010000049.1:20455065-20467189 GCA_026776945.1 Isichthys henryi
CCCCCCCCCCCCCCCCCCCCCCCCCCCCCCCCCCCCCCCCCCCCCCCCCCCCCCCCCCCCCCCCCCCCCCCCCCTACTCTCTATACTCTTTGTAGGTAACTGAGTGCTTTTATGCTATAATCCAAGTGTACTCCAAGCCTATACTTGGACGTGGGCTAATTTTTCAGTGTTTTACCACCGTCTGCGATAAACATAACACCGGCGCTCTTAACGGCGAAATCCCAGCTGGGAGACGTGTGATGTTTTATTCAGGTGAACGTGCCGGTTCGCTCTCGTGCTCTGAGCAGCCCTGCGATGAAACTGCAGGGCGGCGTTTGAAGACAGTGGCTTCCGGACGAGCGCGGCCCTGCGAGTGGCTCACTGCAAACAGGAAGAGGGGTAAGACAGACGTGACTTAGCACCTGCGTGCAAAAGCCCGACATCCACGGGCCTCGTAAACCCTAAACAACGTCACGCTGCACCGATCGGTAACGGCACCCCACTGACGAGCACGGTGTGCTAAAACGGGCACAGAGCAACAATATGAAAACATACTGACAGCAAAACAATTCGTTTATTTTATATAAATATGTATAAATCTATTTATATATGTTTGCTATTTATAGACACACACACACACACATCCAGAAATAATAAAATATTCCAAAAAAACAAATAACCAAAAACAGTAGATAAATTTCAGTTAAATCTAATCTCCATGAGTAGGGTGAGTGTCGCTAAAATGGGACACTTTCTGAAAATTAGCTTGCTTGCTTTTCAGTTCTGTCTTGCATCCCAGCTTCTAAATTCTAAATACATGAACACCCCTTGAACTCTATATAGCACAGAAATTAAAGTATTACTAAACACATACAGGGGTGGCATGGTGGTGCAGTGGTTAGCACTGTTCCCTCACACCTTTGGGACCAGGGTTCGAGTCTCCGCCTGGGTCACATGTGTACGGAGTCTGCATGTTCTCCCCATGTCGTCGTGGGGTTTCCTCCGGGTACTCCAGTTTCCCCCCACAGTCCAAAGACATGCTCAGGCTAATTGGAGTTGCTAAATTCCCCATAGAAGTGCATGTGTGTGTGTGACTGGTGTGTGAATGTGCTCTGTGATGGGCTGGCCCCCTCATCCGCATTACTTCCAGGATAGGCTCCAAACTCCCTGCGACCCAGAAGGATAAGCGGTATGGAAAATGGATGGATGGATAAACACACATTAACTGTACAGTGTAACCGTCCCATTTTTCCAAGTGTCCAGTTTTCACAATACTTACTCTATAAATCATTTTCTCATTTCTGAAAGAACAATTTATTGTTATATCATTTGTCCTCTACAGGCTCATGATGTCAATAATATTTTTTTTTATTATACGAGTGATATGAGTCTGCTTTTGTGTATAATGATTTAAGGTTTTATAATTCAGCTTAATCTTCATTACATATTTGCAGAAAACCAAACATAAAACTAAATAGTATGTACTGATTTTGGCTCTGTTTTCACTGACAGCTGGAAGACTAATACCTTCTTGCTAAATGTATTTTTTTTTTTTGTGGTGTGCTTGCTGTTTTATTTCTTTTTACGGCAGCGATGTGTAATTGGTTCGGAAAGTGTGTTTTCAGTTTTCCCCCCTTGACTGGGGAGAGAAATATGGGAACCGAGTTCGGGAAAAGTGGCTTGATGCCTGGTGCTGGGTGGAGAACTCAAGACCGTCGAATACAGGAGAGCAGGAAGTGAACACAACACCATGGAAGTCAAAGTCACACAGATGGGGGTGGGGTTCGGGGGTGTGAGGGTGGGCATATACTTCAGACGATATCCTGATGAAACAAAGTCGAGCACGTTGGCGAGGACACTCTGTCACATGCTTAAAAAGATGGCTGCCGTCTTGTTCATTCTGTGTCACGCAGACTGTTTTTGAGACCCACAAACAGAGAGCAAATAAACGTGTAGTGGGGAGTGTGCGAGTCATTTTAATAGAGGAGATGATAGCTTTTAAAATGGAAGCTCCCTTCTTCAATAACAGCCACAATTGGTTTAATACTCACACAGGGAAGTCAGCAATTTAAATGACAATCACGATTACATGCTAAGGAAAAACGCTCATTGCACAGAAAATATTACATGGTTTCTACAGTTACTATTAACAGAAATACAGATATGCACAGTGCGGTGCAAAGCATGCTGGTAACTGCATAATTAGTTTTGCTGACCAACCCTGCGGCATCATTTATGTCAGCCAATCATGGACAGCGGGTGGGATCAAATTAAATCAAGTTAAAAAGTATTCCTTAGGGACCCTGGACACCTCGTCTTACACAGAGCAACAGTAACAACACCAGCTTCTTACATCTGACTGGGGAGCAGCGTGTGTCTCAGCAGGTTCAGCCTCAGTGCCTGTGACTGGAAAGTCATGGAATAGTCACATGTCCGTTGGGCTCTTGAGTAAGGCCCTTAATCTTGCAATGTACTCTAGGGACGCAGAATAAATTGCTCAGACCACAAGCTTCACGTTCAGTTCTATATGCTGCATGTGTGTACATCTCACTGGAGAGCATGATGGGATATATGCAAAGTAGCATACAGATGTGCCTGCACTTGTATGAATGACAAATAACGCATCATTTCATAAAAGTAATACTGCTGTAGATTTTTAAAAACAATGGATTTATAATTCCACAATGCCTAAAGGTAGGTCATACTACCGCAAAAAAATAGCTTGTGAGAGTTTTACTTACACAAAAATGGGCAGAAGGAAAAATGATTGGTTCAGAGAAATAGCCAATCAGATTATAGAGGAGGTGGGTCCATGCAAGACAAACCAACAGGATGTCTTGGTCCCGCCTCCGGATAGGCATTTGTGCTATTATGACAAGAAATTACCATTGTGTTTAACCCTTTATACTGCTAATGCATACTCATGTACCAGTTATGTCAATCCTTGCTGATAACACACTGCTAGCTAGCGTGCTTCTCGTGTATCTTGCCATGCATTTTTTTCAAGAGCAGCACCATTCATTCACTCAATAAAAATTCCACGAGATACCCAAATTACCGTGGTATACCGTATTATCCGGCCACGCCCATTTTGCGCTAGTGTGACCGTACCATAAGAATTGTTTTGAACCAAGTATTTAGTCACCATTTGGACCAGCCTCCCCTCTGTTTCCCCATTTTAACTTAGTTTTAAATACTGAAATGTGAAATACATAGTCTTTGCCTTTGATCTACTTATTAAGCATCAGAAACGGTTTTCTATAGCATCAGGGCTTTTTGGTTTTAAGAGATCATTAGGGGCCTTCGAAGGGGCCGTTTTGTGCTCGAAAAACATTCAGGAAAGTCACACGGGGGTAGCGGCACTTGCCACTCGCCATAATTCCCTTGGAAAGTCGCTCCTTTTAGACGCGGTTCTCTGCTACGCGTGTTTACCGGCAGCTTCATGTTTGGGCACCGGATGGCGTGTCGCGCTGCGGACGATGTGTTTCCCTAGCGGCACATGGTACGTGGTGCGTGAACCTGGCGTCTGAGCCAAAAGCTGGCCCCTTCCCCGCACGATGTGGGGAAAAGAGCCGGCGCACGGAAACGGGCGCTCCGCCAGAGGCACGGAAAAGCGCAATGGCCAGCACTTCAAATGGACAAGGTGTAAGCCGTCTGCTGAAGAACACCGACTGCAATTATGTGAAAGGCATATGCCCACCTCTCCTGAAAAAAAAATAGGTAGCCCCAGGACTAATGAAGTCACATGACGAGGCAGGGTGGAAGGAGGGGGTGATCAGGAAACAAGGACGTCTTTCCTCTCCTTGACAGAGGGAGGGAGCTACACTTCCAGTCGTCATTGTTCTGATCTAACCGCCTCATTTGGCCCTTGGTATTTAGAAGCTTATGTTGTCAAAATATGACCTATATGTTTCAAGTTCAGGGTGGAGCTTATGTCAACGAAAAAGTTATAGCCTGACACAGTCGTTCTCTCAGACTAACATAAACCTGATTTAATTTAGTTCAATTTTGCTCTAAAGCTTAACATTTCTACTGCCTGGCGGTTCTGCTGCCAAAGTAGATAAGAACTCAGTGATCAGTGTCCTTTTTGTAGGGCTGGATAGTTCAGGTCCAGAAAGTAAAAATCCAGACCAAAATTTTGTTTCAACCAATCAGTTGAGTATAAAGAATCAGAGTCACAGAGTATTGAACTGGTTAGTTGAAACAAAATCTTGGTCAGGATTTTTACTATCTGGATTACTCTGCACTTTTGTTTTCCGATTAGAGTTAGCAGTTTGTTACAGCAGCTGGGGACTGGACCCAAGTGTGAGTGACTGAAGGAGCAGATACGCATCTGCCACTGGCGAAGGTCAGAGCGGCCGGAAAACCAGGGGCTGGCCGTGGTAAGAAGGAGGCGCCCAGGTGCCATTCTTCTCCACTGAAGCCTGAAACCGGGAGCAGCTCGCAGCTGGTAGGTTGGCATGGCCAACGTGGATGGAGGCCAAGGTCAGTCTCTGCCAGATACACGACGCCCAGCGTCTGCTCCGAGGATGGGGACGGGGGAGCGTCGTGTGGGAAGCAGGCACATCAAAGCACCGCCACTGAAGCTGGCGGAAGACATGTGACATCTGAAGGAGCCAATGGGAAGCCGGGACGCCTGTGGAGTGTGTCCAGGCATAATACCTAGTCTGAGATCTTTGGCCAGGGAGAAAACCTAAGAACAGGGCCTTTGATATTCAACAGCCTTCATAGCTCAGTGAATGTGTCAGAGATCAAAGGAGACTCAGTGTGACTCAAGCCTGAAATCTGCCAGCACGCTAGTCCCCAAAGGTGTTTCAGTTCCTGTCTGTTATCCAAAGCTAAGTGTATTTCAGCATGATAAGATTAATACGTCACTGAGTTATTAATTTATCAGAAGTGGCACGATCATAATGATATAAATAATTTCTAATCTCTCTTCATGAGAATATGCTGTCTGCCAGTCATTCGGCAGGTAGCACAGTCCAGCTGACGAATGACTGGCTTTTGTGTTTGTGCCTCACAAAGCCCTTGCGATTCCTTGGTTTTCTGAACGTTCAGAGCGAAAGGATGAGCTGAAAATGTATGTCTGAAACCTCAGTCCTTGCATATCGGCCCATACAGGTACGGTTATGCCAGAATAAAGGTCTGAACTTGCGGTGGTTTCCACCCCTAGCTAAGCTGGATCCGGCTTAGCAGTTTCCCCCGACGCAACCTGCTTCCTTCTCATCCGTGTGTTGGCTTCTCTGTGGTGGAAAACACACCAAATGTCATGGGCTGTTCCCTGGCTGCTGACTCGGGGCGTATTCTCTGCGCAAGGAAGGGGGCTGTGCGCCCATAGCGCCAGTCTTGGCAGCAGAACCGAGGCCTGGGGGGGGGGTCTGGCTCCGCCGATCAAAGGCGCATATCGGATAGCAAATAGCTCGAGTCCACGGTGCGCCTGTTCTTCTCAAAGACCTGCACAGAGGCGAGAGCACACCCCATGGACGGCCTTGAAAGCGGAGCGAGGCCTCAGCTTCAAATACACATCGGGGGGGGGGGGTAATGTAGGCATGGGAAGATGTTTCACACCTGAAACACCTGCTCCCCCTGTTACATTTAGTGAAAGCACCTTGCTGTTGGAAGTAAATGCCTTTGGCATGGGGGTTTGGGGCAAATGGAAACTTCCAGAACGGGGTTGTGGCATCCATCCCCCAGCGGTTCACCTGTATATTGATCTAAGCTCTATCCTAATTGCCCAAGGAATGGATCAGTGTGCCATCATTTAATAGTTAATGGCAGGTGTGTACAGTTTGTATGTATACATGTATGTATATCTGTATGTATGTTTGTTGGCATGCCTGATATTTATGTACATGTCCATCCTCTGATTGCTGCTAAGGGGGTATGTTTTCAGCCAGATGTGTTAAAACAGGCTCAGCGACCCCCCAGGGCGCCAGCTGACAGGTTTACGGAGGCTGAAGGGGATGCTGGTGGGGGCTCCTCTGCTGATATCCTGCACTTCCCCACCTGACACGCAGACTGAGTCTCCCCCTATCCAGATGAAGAGCAGAGATGTTTGGAAGGCTCGTCCATTCTGGGTGCCGGGAGATCTGCCCGACTCGTTAAAAGCCGGAGATGAGAGTGTGTGGCACGCGAGCATCCGCTGCTGTCAGGTAGAGAGGGGATACGGGACAGCGCCTCTGCTGTTGTCAGGGCTCTGGGTTCGGGAGGGCCTCAGCCCTCAGTGGCGGCCACAGCTGCAGACGGGCCGCTCCAGCCGGCTGCGCAGAGCTGCAAACGCCTGCCAACACTCTGGCGCATCAAAGGAGGATGTCACAGCGCAGGCAGCGCTGGCCTATCGCTACGCCCGACCCAAAAAAGATTAAAAGGTGCTGCTGGCCCACGTCAGAAACAGGCTGCTGCTGTTCATGTCTGCGGAGTTGGCAGGGTGCGGTCCGAGGCTGTGGGACCAAGCCGTCCCGACACCTCTCGTCTGCACAGCTGCTGCGTGTGGCCTTCACCCTCCATCAGTACCCCCACTCCACTAATAGATGTCAGGAGGGTCACAGAGCAAACGAGGAGGCGGCTCATCTGCACGCTGCCTTTCTTCTGTCTCCTATTTTACAGCATTATGTATAAATGCATAGACAAGGAGCTACAAGACATTCCTTTCATCTTTGTCATAATCAGTTTTCTGCACATATTTTTATAGTATATGCAAAATGTTATGCATGTTTTCCAGTGCATTTTTACAGCATATGTGAAATTTCACACATGCTTCACTGTGCGTTTTTATAGCATATGTGAAATTTTATGCATATTGTCCAGCCCATTTTTATAAAACACGTGAAACTTTACCCATGCTTCTCTGTACATTGTTATAATACATATGAAAATTTTTGCATGTTTTCCTGCACATTTTTATAATATATGTGAAACTGTGCACATGTTTCTCTGTGCATTTTTATAATATATGTGAAACTGTGCACATGTTTCTCTGTGCATTTTTATAATATATGCAAAATTGCATGCATGTTTTCCAGTGCATTTTTATAGTATATATAAAATTTTATGCATGTTGTGTAGCACATTTTTGTAGTATATGTGAAACTTTACACATCTACATATCCTTTGTACATTTCCTGTTTTACTGTGCATTTTCACAGAATATATAATACTTCATGCATATTTTCCTATGCCTTTTAAAATCCTGAGCAATACTATGCATGCGTTATTATAGGATATGCAATATTTTATGTATGTTTTCCAGATCGTTTTATAGTATATGAAATACTTTATGCATGTGTTCCTGTGCATTTGTGTATGCGAGCATTTGCATCATATAGTCACCCACTCTTAGTAAACCTGACACCGAGATGAGCGATAACGGTCTTATCTTCCAGGCATCGCCTTACAAACAGGAAGCTTTTACAGGCTCTCCTAGGTCTCTCCTCTTCACCTCTCACCTACTGAATCCTTGCCATCATCAGAGACAGGGGGGCTATTCTGTCAAGAAAACTACCCCCCCCCCCAGTTGCTGTCGGGCATACTTATAACCTCCCAATTAGGCTCAGCCCATCTGCTCCCAGACTCCAGCTAAACGGCTGGAGAAAAGGCTGCCTGCCTTTTACTCCCACAGGTCGCTGGAAAAACCATAAACACACAATGGGCAGGATGAAGGCGAATCACTGAGGGAACTTCCTGTTGCTGTTCTGTGTGAATGTGCCCTTATGTTATCTATGCACTCTTAATATCTCTATCTGTCTTTGGCACCATACATTTTCCTTTTTCAAGTCCTAAGGGGACAATCTGGAAGTAGTTTCAGTTGACGTGTTGCCTTTTTTCAGTTCTTTTGGCTCCCATGGCACTTTCTACTCCATTGTAAAAAAAATTTTTTGACTGTGTTGGCTAATAGTTGACGTAGCGACGTAGCTTAGCATGTAGCATCACTAAAGGCTAAAGGTAACTTCCAGAAAGGTCATTCATTGGGCTGTGCTCTCTGCCATTTCTTGCTGGGGGTTTCTTGCCAGGGGGGGGGGGGGGTTCCAGATCATTCTTGGCTGTGATGCTCTTCACAGCTGATCAAAAGGCACGACTCGTTTACCAGATGGATAAAATTAATGCAGGCGGCACCTCGGTGAAAGACAAGCTCATTCCCTCACGTAGAGACTCGAGTGGGTTTAATCACCGTGTAATTGCAGGTGTTTACGGACAATGTGAACAAGGCCCCGCTCGTGTTTGACGAGCCTTGCTGTGCTCCTGCCCTGAGGGGCTGGGACCCCAGTCTCCTGAGGCAGGAGGTGTTTTTAAAAACACGGGTTCGAGCCTTGGGACCAAACGCCCAGCAGTTGCACCGGGAGAGGCAGCAGGTGGCCGAAGCACGCGATGTCATCACTGTGCCAGAGGACCAGAGCGAATATAGATCCCCAAGTGGCTCAGTCTGCTTTGCTTAGCATTCGACATGCTACACCGTCACTTCAGCACCCAGGTCTCAGCTTTCATTACACTGCACTATACGCGTATGTTGACACTGCGCAGTGTTACGTATTGCCATAATTGTACTTGTATTTATGAGTGCGCTTCTTCTCCGTCTTACATCCTAACCTAGCTTTCGTCTCCTTCTTAGCTCCTGATCGCTGTTTTAATAGCCAGAGGGATTCGCTAATTTTTATTGTATTGTATTACTGACTGATTACTGTACATATGAAAATAAACTCTTGGGTCTTGAATCTTGAAGATGCTCACCACATAGACATGCACACCAACGTGACGTTTTACTATTTGGCAGATGTCTCTTTGCTGTCGTGTTCCTCAGATTTAGACCAGTGCAGGAACATCAGCCGACCTCCTGTGATCGCAGAGCATATTTCAGAGGCTTAACAGTTGATTATGAGGGTAATATGGAGGAAAATTCCTCCTTCATTATGAACACTGACCTCCGCCACCGTTCGCTGAGTAAATACTTCTATATTGCACGAATAATGCAAAGACTGTGGCTTCTGGTTAAAGACTAAATTCCTTGAATTTCCTGAATTTTTATGGCTCGATTTAAAGTCTGAAAGAGTTCATTGGTGATTTAAATGACGGATAATTACAAACTGAATCTTTAACTGGTTGTGTCTATGTAGGGCTTCCTCAAATGTGGGTCATCGGGGTCTGGGCTGGGGGGTGGTCCCCATCATACTGCCCCCGCCTTCCCTGCGTGAGTAAACAGGGGCTCACAGGAGGAAACAGCCAGTGATCCATTACCAAGACAGCACATCCCCAAGGCCGGGAGCAGCCCTCTCAGGACTGGAAGGACTCCGGGGGCAGTCTGAGGACCTGTCTTGCAGCAACGACCCATAATGCAACAGATGAGCATTAATAAATGAAGATTTAATACACATACAAAAATGTCCCTTAAGGTCCCATGATTCATATTGAGAGAGGAAGTGTGACATTCCTTGTATTGATGACACAAATGCCGTCTGTCTAAAAAACTAAAGTCATAGTTGTATCCTATCCAGCCACTGCCTACAAGCTTACAACTCGAGACTAGATGCCTTTTTGTGCCCTTAGTCACCAAAGCCGACATTCATATCTTTGGGAGAAATTTAGAGAATAGTTTCATGTAAAAAAAATAAAAAAAAATAGACAAAATAATAAATTAAATCCCTCTTAAAAAACTCTCGGCCGTTTTCTCTAAAAAACCTGGAAAAAACACTGGGGAGTCAGGCCAGCTGGCTGGTTATACTGAGTGATGGTGTTGTGGTTTGGGATCCAGCACATGCTGTAATTCTGTCAGAGTTCCTTAAAGAGCAGAGTTTGACGCCGTCTGGGCTCGATCCCGGACACGCCAGCTTGGAAAAGGCTTCCTGCCTTGGCCACTGTAATGTATTATATAATGTCCAGTTAATCTGTCTGCCTTTGGCCGTAACACTCATGCCGGGGATGTGATCAATAACCCCGGCAGGTTGCCCCAGGCTGGGGATTAGTATCTCCTCCGATGGCTTCTCCTTGGAGGGATGTCTGGGCACAGCCTCGGCCGTCTGTTGTCTGTCTCCCCAAGCTGCCACCTTGCGATGCGTAACCCCAAGGCCTGTAGCTCTGTGCAGACGCGGGGCGGCTCCTTCATTCTCCCTCCTCCCCATAGCAACCGTGCAGCATATCATCCGACCGCCAGGCCACATGGTCTGCATGTTGGCATGTCACATTCTGACGTGCTAACATCCAGGGCTAGCACGTTTTGTCATCATAGCCCTACTGTATACAGTGTAACCACAAACCCAGGCCTTTTCTGAGGTTTCATGCATCAGAAAGCTTTGTTATGCGTTTAAGCTAGAGCATCCTAGATGGCCTAATCTCTGGAGAGGAATTTTGGCTATTTATCCCTGCGTTACAAATATTAGCCTGTTATAGATCTATCTTCCATAATTCCTTTAAGTTGCACGGTCTGAGGTGAGGAGTGTAGAGATTGCAGAGGATTTACATCAGCAGAACGCTGCACGTCACAGCACCCGTTCATGTCACGTTTTTAACCTCCAGATGCCTTTTGTCTGTACCCTGCTTACGCTGAGTGGGGTTGGGGGGTGTGTAGGTGGGGGGCATGGGGAGTGTGTATTCTACACACGGCTCAAACAGAGGGCCTCACCTCAGCCAAAGCAGGTCATTTGCATTTGAAACTGCACTCCCCCTCCATCTAAGCCCTGGGGCTAATGCAAACCCCCACCGCCACACGCGCTTGGCTTCGGTCTGACTCCACCCGCACCTGTGGATTCCGCACATGCTGGGCACCGCTACTGAGTCCCATCAACGGCGCCTCCCTCCACCGTGGCTCCGTAGGCCTAATGATCCGAATCTGCACATCTGTGAGCTCGGGGGCTGCTCCTAATGCGGGTGACCTGAATATGCCATCCTTACGGATTCCTCTCTTTGGTGCTGAAGCTCACGCTGGACCCTCCTGGTCATGAGCAGGGATCCTCGCAGTGGCTTTAGCGCCATTCAGTGTGACCATCCCTCAGTGCTGATTTCTGGGTCGGTCCCTTTAAAGATGAATGCGATGGTAATGCACCTGTGCTGTCTGGCCGAAACATAGCCGATGTAACACCTGGATTATGGCAGAAATAATAATTATAATGATAATCAAGCGGCTTCCAGTTTTTAACCCAATACCACTCTAGGTCTCAATGAATACATATTTCTTGCAACCAATCCCTTTATGCCAACCAAAAGTGTTGAAACGTTAATGGATATGTAATTTTTCTGCATAATATACTAAAATTTATGACATATTAATAATATTTGAAAACAACTGATAAATCCAACCACTGCAGGGTGCATGTATAGATGCAAACACACACACTATGGGTAATTTAGTGATGCCAACCATAGTGCTCTGAGGAAACCTGCAAGATATGGGGAGAACATGCATTCACCACACTCACAGAATGGGGGTACAATTCCAACCACACACCTATCGTGGAAGTGTGAGGAAACAGTGCTACCCAGTAAACCAACAACAAGTTTACATATTTTAAATGATTAATACTGCTGCTGTTTTTTAGACCATGGGGAATGTTGTTGAAGATGATTTGAAAGCTACTAAATATATACCAAAAACTGATAATGAAAATATAACATTTTCATATCTGTATACATTGAATGACTGGCTCAATGTTTTATTTCATCTTTGTGTACGAAACCAATTTCATTATGAACGAAAGCCATTATACCCTCATTTTTTTCGGTTATGTGTTAAAGCACTATTTCAGTATGATTGTATGCACATGCAAGTGTGATAAGCTAAAAATAAAATGTTTTAAAGACATTTCAAAGATAAATACATCAGGAAGACATATATCTTCGAAAGTATCAAAAACATGCGTTGTTGGCAAGCAGCTAGAACATGGTTTGGCCAGACAGCTGCGTCACGCTTAGGACAGGCAGCTGAAACACGGTTAGGACAGGCAGCTGAAACACGCTTAGGACAGGCAGCTGAATCACGCTTAGGACAGGCAGCTGAAACACGCTTAGGACAGGCAGCTGAATAACGGTTAGGACAGGCAGCTGAATCACGCTTAGGACAGGCAGCTGAAACACGGTTAGGACACGCAGCTGAAACACGCTTAGGACAGGCAGCTGAATCACGCTTAGGACAGGCAGCTGAAACACGCTTAGGACAGGCAGC
>JAODJX010000049.1:20482295-20507678 GCA_026776945.1 Isichthys henryi
AGCTGCTAGGGTGACAGGGGATTCCGTGGGGGGGCTGTCTTCCATTTCCTGTCCTGCTGGAAATAGAGTCATTTAAACGACGACATGGGGAGAACGTGCAAACTCCGCACACATGTGACCCTGGCGGAGACTCAAACCCGGGTCCCAGATTTGTGAGGCAACAGTGCTAACCACTGCACCACCATACCGCCCCCTAAATCATTTGATATTTCTAATAAAACTAATAGCTTTTAAATGATTTGTTTACACAGATTTTGCCTGAATGGTTGGTAACTGAGAGCTTAAAATCATTAAATGAAAGGGCTTTTCGAACAGAAGATTTTGGCTCAACATAATATTAAACACGACATAGTTCACTGCATCAGCCAGGACCAGAGTAACAAAGCTTTGCGCAGGTTTATATTTAATTTGAATTACAAATTAATTCTTTCTTTGAATGAGCTCTCCAATTTCCAAATGTGTGTTGATAATGATCACACTTCCAGATGAGCATTTTACCCTGGTAAAGGTTACATCTCCATGACAACTAAAACTGCTAAAAGATGGAAAACAGTTCATTTCAAACTCCTAATTGCATTGGGAAATGTATTGTTAGTATTAGTGCCGTTCGTTGCAGGATTGAGGGAGCATGAAGCAACTTGTTTTCTTTAATAAACAATAAAACACCTTCAGCTAATACTGAATGGAGATTTGGTTCTTGAGCAGAAGCGGATTTCTGTAAAACGTATAAATGAAATGCGATTGAGTGTGAATGTTTTTTGGGAAACTCGCATACACGGAAACAGGTGTTAAGAGAAGCTCTCCACGCAGCACATGCCGTAAGGAGGCGTGGCTGTGCTTCCCCAGGGCTGCGTGGCCCGCGGGGGCGGATCTGCAGATGGAATGACGGGTGTGTCAAAATGGCCGCCTCAAGGACGTCCGTGACATCATCTTAAAGCGGCGGATTCTCAGGCAGAAGGCATTCTCAGGCATTATGATGCACGTTAGGGGAGTGAGGGAGACGGCTTTCTCCAGATGGAGACGGACGGAGGCCGGCGTCATCCCAGGCAGAAACCCTGGAGGAAGGTTGACCTCAGTAAGCCTGTGCTTTGACCCAGCAACTTGGGAAAACAGGATATTGCGGTTGGGAAAATGTTATTTTTATGGCTTGGAATCACTTACTTAGAAGCCCAAACATAAAGAGCAGAGGTCCTACTCACTTTCGCCCAGATCAGACGCACCGTGTGAAGTGGTCTGTCTGCACACTCTGCTGCCACAGATCATCGTCCCGTCATCGTGGAGGAGACCACAGATAACCTGCGTGACTGGCCCACATCCCCAGCAGTCTCTATGGGGAAAAAGAAAGCTTGCGGTACACAGCCCTTCAGACATCCCACATTGGGAGGAAGTGAAGCACACAAAGCCCCACCAGATACCTCGCCTGGGCCTGACTCAATGGTCCAAGGTCCCCTGTTTAAAGCCTCCAGACAGGAGGGGTTTGCTTTGTTCCCTCACCAAAGGCAGGAGCAGCCCTGATTTAGGAGCATCCGCTCTGTGGGAATGTTATTAGGGGTGGTTGCCAATATCCTGTTGGCCTCATTAGTTGTCGGCATCTAGAGAACTCGGTTCACCCGCAGCCATCAGCCCAGTTACACTCCCACTTAAGGCCCCTGGATCTCATTTCACGGATCAGGGGCCACCAGGATGCCCACACAATAATCTGCACCGGAGAGAGGCCGAGAAAGAGAGGCCCCGATCAGGGCCGGGAGCTGCTGCCTGCCATAGTGACCCCACTATGCCCCTCCTGTCTCTTGTTGTGGCTGCTTAAATGACTTTAAGAACAATGAAACATTGAATAAGGTATCGCTCAAGTTTAAAAAGTCTATCTATCTATCTATCTATCCATCCATCCATCCATCCATCCATCCATCCATCCATCCATCATGGTGTTCCTCTGAGAAATCATGGAAAGTCACTTGGTGTCCTCCTTGACGGCGTGTGTCTGTGTGTGTGTGCCATGATTCCTGGGAATGGGACTTTTCCTGAACATGGGACCCATCCTGATTTGCATGAAAATGAATGAGGTTGGAGGGGTTAAGTGGCCGTCCTTTACCTCTGTTACGCTGCTGGAATCCCTCACTGGGAATTGTTTGTAAACCACCACCATCTCCAACCTTTCTGGGACACGACTTACAATTCTTTTCGGTTTTTCAATGCATAGTTATATTTAACAGTTTAGCTAGTCCCCCATCATCAGAATCACCCCTTTCAGGCTGTAGGTGCCCCCCCTCAAGCAGCAGCGTTAGCCTTGTCTGGCAGACATCCTGTACTAAAGAGGGGGTGGGGGGGGGGTGGCCAACTCTCCCCTCATGCTTTCTCACTGCTGCATCATCACGCTTAAACTTTGGTCACCATGTCCATAATGACTCAGGCCGTGCGCCGACACACACGAGGCCGCCCCCTCGCCGAGCGCCAGACCGCCTCCAGACCACCTCCAGGCCACCATGCGGCTCTCTGAAATGACTGACTGTGATAATGACCCCCTGAAAGCACCAACAAGGCGCGTAATCAGCGGGAGCAGGAGGAGCTATAACATCAAGTCAGAACCAACGCTCAGGACGGACCCAAGCTGCTAGGGTGACAGGGGATTCCGTGGGGGGGCTGTCTTCCATTTCCTGTCCTGCTGGAAATAGAGTCATTTAAATTTAAATTTAAATAGAATCAGAACAGCACAGACAGCAGGAACATCATCAAGGGAATGTGACCTCTCGTCATCCCTTTAAAATAACCCTTTCTTTCATTGTTTCCCCTCAGAGAAGCACTAGCATACAAATTGCCGAAGTCCTCCTTGATTGTCCATCTGTCCATTGTGCTTCGCTAAACGCTGACCGCTTTATGATCGACCCTCAGGGCTTCTTTGTTTCCAGACAATTCGCCATACGACCTGAGAGCCCAGAGGTGGCTGTGGGTATATTTCAGAGAGTCGTCGCACTGGTTCTGACAGGGAAACCGCAAGAGCGCGTCGCACGCGACACATTCGGCTAAGGAAGTGAGACCACGGCTCTGATACAGAATAACAGGAAGCTACAGTGGACATAAACGAAATCCCTCAGGCAGATGTGCCGGAACTGCGGCCCTTCGAAACACACTGCGACCGAGTTACAGTGTCTCAACTTTCCTCTACGTGGGTGAAGGTTTATATCTGTTGTCTCAGCTCAGTCATTCCAGCAGCTGCTGAAGACACCCCAACCTCACTTAGCTTTCTTTACACCCTCCCTGCAGCTACTTTCTCTTTTTTTTTGGGAAGTTCAGGAAAATACATTAGTGCTGACAAGTGGCAAGACATCAGCCATGAGCTTAGAATAGAACACGAGCCTCTTCTGATTAAGGCACCTGCTTCCAGTTCATAAAATTCTTTCTCACGAAACATTCTCCGAGAAGCTCTTGCATGAAAATCTGGTGAAGTAGCTGATGTTTTTCTCTGACTCTAGAGTCTGGGACATAACTACCAGGAGTTTTATGCTGTTGTATGTAAGGTACTTGAACAGATGTGAGAATTTCACCATTTTCCTGAGAAGGAGATATTAAGACCCTGGAATAGGTGACTGTGGATGTGCCTGACAGTTTGCTCTGCTTACTTGTACCTGCCGCATTCCCTGCACTGGGGGGCTGGGGGTTGGTCCTTCCTGTTCCAGCACAACCCCCATGATCCCTGAAAAGCACACCACTGTCCCGGTTTAACTACTGCATTCCCTTCCTGCTTCAAGTAGCCCAGTCCAGTGTTTCCCAAACCAGTCTTTGGGGATCCCCGGGAAAGTCCACCAGGAGCTGGAAGGGAGCAAAAACGTGGGCTGACTGGGGATCCCTTAGGACCAGGTTGGGAAACACTGCTCTGGTCCTTCATTTCATGCCCCCCCAAAGCATCTAAAGGTAAAGTTAATAGCCGTCAACAGTGCCAGTTTCACAGGCTGGACATTAGTGTGAACTGAATAATGCCCACGTTTTTGGTACCTTCAAGTGATCTTAAAAATGACACATCATTAAAAAAAAACTGTATAAAAAAACAGTTGACATTTTTTGGAAATAAAATTTGCTGATCGTGGGGGTACCAGATGGCCAGTTCAACCCTTCGTGTATTTAATATAGGTTTCAATTTGCATGAACACTCACCAATATGAGGTAAGGATCATATAATCATTGCATAATGAAATTCAGTACTAGACCAGCGATTTAACGACATGGCTGCAAGCAGTCAACCAGAGAGACCAAATTTGTACTGAACAAAAACCTCATTATTTTGCTACAAGCTAAACATCGGAGTTGAAAACACAAAAGTAAACCTTATGTAGCGCGGAGAGCACCTCGGAACTACGCCTGATGACGGTAAATTAGCCAGCCGGCATGTCCAGGACCTTTGGTTTGCGGGAGGTTAATGGAGAGTATTAGCTCAATATGTTCAGCGATAGGCAGTCAGAAAATGCATGGCTGAAATGCTTCACTTCAAAAATCAATGTGATCGATAATGGTTTCAGGGTGTCCATCCTGGATAATCACTCCCAGATAAAAAATATGGAATCAGTTAGGGCTTCTAGAAACTGACTGTGTCAATTGTGCGTCAAGTCGGCCTGAGGCCAGGGCACCGTTATACATCTGCTGTAAAAGCAATCAAGTAAGCGGCAACTAGAGGAACTGCTTCGCTCTCAAAACAAAGCTTGCCTGTTTTTTTTCCCTCGACCCTGAACTTAATGCAATGCATCAGGCTACGTCGGGGTCATTTTACTTGGGGTCTTTTGAGACAGGAGGGATTGGAACTTGTCTGCAGGACTGTGAGTGTCCTGCTTTTGGGTTTTCGGTAGATGACGGATCGTAAGAGCCCTGCATTTTTAGGGGGGGGGGGGGGTCAAGCATGTGCATGTTGAAGGGGAGTAACAGCTCTCTCCTACAGGAAACAATCCCAGAATCAGAAAAGCAGACGGGTAAAATGGCATAGCTGTGATGCCCAGATACGCAGCTGTGTCACATGACTGCGTTTCCGCCATTAAAGGCCGTCGGCCTGGTTGCTTGCACATATTTTGTATCCTTCGGAAGAACGTCAGCGGCAGCTTTCAAACATCAGAGCTGTCAGACACGCAGCCTCATCCATTCTTTATAATTTACAGCTATTCCTGCCATTTAGGAAAGGTGGGTGAAGAATTTTGGAATTTTGGGTAACGATTGAGGAGTAAGGGGTGGGGAGGCGGAGAGGACCGAAAAAAAAGCGTGATGAAGGAGGTCAGCATGATGTGGAGGGACTTTAAATTGACAGTTTGTCTTGTGTGAAACCATGGCAGGGGGGGTGGTCATCAATGGGGCCCCACCCTGTGTAGGCACTCTAATCTCACAGCACCACTCCTGTCGGGGGGGGCAGATCTGTAGGTTGCCATGGACGCAGAGACCATTTGGCCTCTGAAGAAGCAGACATCCACTCTTTATCATTCACGCTCTCCCTTTCAGCCAGTAGAACGGCGGGGTGGGCGGGCATATCAGGTATTGAGATATCAGGCGCACGGAGATGGCAGAGATTCCCAAATGACACTGAAAAACAAAATCAGGCAGCCTGGGAGAGATACCTAAACGCAGGCGCCGGCCGTTGGGAGATAACGACAGGTACTGCTGACTGTTTAGGTTCATTACATCCTGTGGGCCAATCCGCCCTTTAAGTGTGAAGACCCGGGTGGGCGTTTGGGCGCCACGATAGTTACGGCTCATCTCTATACAGACCCGGCAAACCTGCGTATCGGGCCCGGTCTAGTGCGACTTCCAAAACAAACAGTAAATAGGGGATGTGAACAGTAAACATTCCTGCCCAGATGGCAGGAGACAGGCTTTTCCTCTTCTGTTAAGGTCAACGGGACTCTTGTTTACTCAAGACACTGGCTGTGCTGTCAAAGCGAAGCGATTGTGTGACATAAATGTACGAATTCAACAGGGATGCAGCATCGTTCAATGTCAGAAGGACAGAGTGCTGTTAATTCACTGGCATCTGTCTTTCAGATATGTTTGGGGTTTCTAATGTGTTACAAACCTCAGACCTCACACACAAATGTGTCCTGTCGCCTGACCCGTCTCCATCTCACAGCACACCACCCACCCCCAGCCCAGAGTATGGTACGGCCTTGGAGTTTATGAAGCAGGCCACTGATGAACTGTAAACTGATCGAGACACCTCTGACCACAGGGCCCCAGTACGCAGCATCTATGTCACAGCTGAAAAAAGAGGAAGAAGAATGTGTGTGTCTGTCTGGTCTTCTCTGTGTGTGTGTGTGTGTGCGTGAGCGGGTATACCTTCCCTTATGGGGACACAAGGTCCTCACAACATGCTGAAGACCCATTTTTTTACACCTTATGGGGGCAAGTTCCCTGGTTCTAAAAATAAAAAAAAACCCTTGTCTTTTGCTTGGCTGCTTATGGTTATAGTTAAGGCTGGGAAGGGGTTAAGGTTGTCATGGTTAGAGTTAGCTTTTTCCCATAGAAGATATGTTTACCCAACATATGCGTGTGTGTGTGTATGTATGTGTGTGCATGTATGCATGTATGTGTGTGTGTGGGGGGGGGGGCACTGGACAGATTTCATGCATAAAGACTCCCATTCACAGCTGCTGTTGAATTTGTTTACTTATTAATTACCGTGAGCTGCACACACACACCCCTCCAGGGCCTAGAGACCCCCCTGGAGAAACACTGGCCGATCCCACAGATGCCGGGCAAACACTCGGACAGGCACTCGCAGGAAGCATCCCTGGGTGGGTGGGGGGGAGGAACAGTGCGGCCGCTGCAGATCTGGGATTGAGCAGAGGGATTCTTGCTGACAGGCGGAATAAGCTCACGCTCCTTGGGAAGCGACATCCCCTCCCCCCGTCCCACCGCTGCCGACCGGCACTGACACATGTTGGTGACGAGTCCTCCCCCTGGCTTGCTCCACCTGCTCCAATCATGGCTTTCTGAAAGAGGCAGCCTCTCACACCCAGGCATTTGGGAAGGGGCCCAATCAGACACATCCTGTGCAGAATGCTCACGGAAGCCAGCTCACGGAAGCCAGCTCACAGCCGCGCGCTCACGCATGGCCTTATCTGGGGCGGACACCAGCCGGCCCAGGCGAGCCATGGCGCTAACGGTATTTTATTAATAGCTGTAATCCACGGCAGCTGTCATGTTGTAAGGGGAGGGGGGTTGCCTGATAATCTGGGGGGGCACGTATCTGTCAAATGAGCAAAGCAGCCTTTTTCCTTTTGCATCCAACTACAAAGGAGTCGTTAACGCGTCTTACGATCGGTAGGCCGACAGAGCGACAGGCAGAGATGTGCTGAGGGGGAGGTGTCACCTGGCCAAATAAACTCAGCCCTGCTCTGAGGACACCCCCGTTCAGTAAACTTATGGTATGACCCCCATGTGCAGCCATTGTTATTATCCCTGGGCCGAAGGGCAGGCCCAAGTCTCTGAGAGGGGGTCAGTCCTGCGCTTGAGTTAAGTGGACGCAGGGAAGTGCAAACACGCTCAATTAATGAGTCTACAGACGCCCCCCCCCCATCTCCACAGGGATCTGGCTTCATAATGGATGGGCCTTCTTGGATATTGTAATTGAAAGTAATGATAATTAATGTCACCATAATCACACTTTGTTATTTGGGATGTTTACGTGATCTTAAAGGAAAACGTTCACAGAGAGCCGCATTTATCATGCCCCAGGGCCCAGAGGACAAGAATTCATCTGAACTTCTCATTATCTGAAACATACCTGCTCCTCAGTTGATGTACTCATTTATAAACACACGAGTGAATGACATTCATCCTGCCTGGCATGTCGACCGGCAGGAAACCAGAAACGTAAGAATTTCTTTCATGAATCATAAACCAATATATATTCCAGATATAAAATATTATGTCAATTAAACTCTATTGATTTTTTTCATTTTCCTGAAAGACGTTGATAGATTTTATTGCATATATAAATGTATATAGATTATTATGGCAGAATGATCACACTCTAATGTGTAGTTTAAGGTGTATGGCAATAATCCCTCTCAAAATACACAAAACAAAACCTTAATTAAACAATAGGTGCCATTAGTTTATGACGCTGGAACGTACAGTCACTTAAATTCCGGTCTTCTGAAATCTTTGTGAGGTGGTCTTTGTGGCACCACGTTGCTGCTTAACATCTGGTATGGCAGTTCCTTAATGTCATGCCCTGCTCGTCCGATCCTCCTGTGTGTCACTCCCCCTCATTACCTTGTGTGGAATCCCGATGTTACCAGCTGTTTCCTGTCACGTCGATTAGTCCTGTGTATTTAAGTCTGCGTTCGAGCATGTTTCACTAGTCTTGTCATTGACGTTACTGCCTGCTTTTCCTCGCGTTTAGTGTTGATTTCCTAATAAATCCCTCGTTCCCCGATTCTCCGTCTCCCTACTGCTGCTTCCCCAGTCCATGCTGTGACACTTAAGATTATTTTCCTACTGCGATCCAGAGACTTGATTAAAATATGATATATCAAACTACAATCAGTACTATCAGTACAAGTTTCAATCCTTGTGGTGACAACATCAAAATATCTGTCATGTCCGGCTTCTGTTGAAATTGCATTCGGGGATGGACAGCCAACATCACAGTAAACGTAGAGACTTTTGTGAGGAATCAGTAGGCTGGATTATTTATTAGGAGAAGGTCTTTATTGGAATTAAATAAAGAAGTTTAACGTGGTCAGAGGGACAGCAGTGGCTGTGATGTTCTTACAGAACCTGGAGTAAGAGTTGAGACGCCCGGCTGGGCGTAAGTGGAATCCGCCAGCATGGAAGCACCATTTGTCGCCCCTTAAATGACCTACACCGCAGGCGGGATCACTGGTGTATTTTAAATTTTATTTTCATCCCTGCTCAATGGGAGAATTACACAGGCCAGCTGCCACGGCTACCCCAAGGCCACATTTACCTCAAGGCAGGTTCCTCCGGTCCTGGGGTGAGCTCACGGCACTATCCAACAGGCTGGAACCCTCATAGTGCCGTGTTCCATATTGGGGTCAGCCCACGCGTACACACACACACACACATGTCGAGTAAACATAACTTTTTGGGGACCGCTCATTCAATTCTATGGGAAAAATGCTGATGCTAACTATGACAACCTTAACCCCTACTCAGCCCTAACCATAACCATAAGTAGCCAAGCAAAATACAAGAGTTTTTGCACTTTTAGGACCAGGAAACCTGTCCCAATAAGGGAAAAAAATGGGTATTCATCATGTTGTGGGGACATTGTGTCCCCATAAGGTAAGGTATACCGACACACACACACACACCCAGATGGTCTGGACATACCTTGCACACGCATGTTATTTACTCCCTGTTCCTCACCTAAGCGATTATTTACGAGTCACTCTTGGAACGATGGCATCTTTTCATTTGCAAATAAGCTTGAAGACGAATGAGAAGGAGAAAAACAACCATCACCGAAAAAAAACCCACCTATTACAAAGAGGACACATGTAGCTAAATTGCAAGGGCCCATGGGAAATGCAAATTGGATGGACCTCCCGCAAGAACGATATCCTTTATTTTCATGCAAACCATGCTGCTACGAAAAGCCCAGTATAAAAACATAAGGAATATTGCCCACTTTGAGTGTCTATCTGAAAGGGCTGTAATATATTCTCTGAGAATACTCCATTGATCCACCTTTAATAATCCTAGAAGACTGATTACACCACTGTGCTGAATACTCTCATTCAGCAACTGAGTTTGAGCTGCTTCTAAACTGTGCAACACTGAAATAAAAAGATATAAAACACCTTCCCCTGCATTGTTCTCTGCATGGCAGAGCACAATGTGACGTCGGATCTGTACTATACAAACAAAGAGCTCTTACTTTATAAGACTTTTATTCCTATTTTCTTTCAATTAAGGATTTTGTTAGTTTTTTCTTCTATTGCTATTAATCAAATTCTACACTGTGTACGTCTCCCCACTGCTTTTTAAGCAAACTGTGATACCAAAAATAATTGAAAATTATAAATTCTTCACATCCCCTCTCAAGTTTTACTTATGAGTCGATGCATCCTCATCAGGTACTCTGATTGGCCGACTAAACCCTAAGCTCCGCCCCCCCTCCCCCCAACAGACCACCCAAGCTGCTGTCATCCTACCCCACAGCTGTTCCTCGGCGGCGGATGCTTGTGTTACTTTGTCTCCGTGCAGTGAAGGTCGCCCATGCCCTCCTCGCGCCCACAATGGGCCATGGGGGTGGCCTTTGTGCCTGGCGCAGGTGTCCTGCCATGAAAGGACTCTGGGCCAGAGCAGTGGCTGTGGGGAGGGGGGGGGCAGGGGGTTCCACCTGTGCCCATGTCCACCCTGGATGCATTATTAGACCCACTGTAAGAATACACCTTTTATATGGGCCTTTCTGACATCCTGCTGAAGGGGGTGAGGGGCTCGACCCATCACCCTCCCCTGTAACTCAAATACTAGGGAAGGTCATTAATGCACAGCTGGGGGCAGGTTGTGTCTGGGGGAGGAGGGGGGGTGTAAAGGTGTCAAGTTTAACAATGCGTTTGAGGAAGTGCGGCGGTTCACGTGGGGTCATGTGACCTTGCAGGTTTCCAGGCGCGTTCACTGCAGGGAGGAAAGGCTCCCGGGTGAATTGAGAAAGCCGGTCCTACTTACAAACAGGGCTCTTCCAATGCATCGCACACTACAGTAGAACTCACCGGCACCTCCGAAATACTCTGTAAAACATTACCGATTGATGCAATTAATCAAAGTACAGATCCCGGTTCTAACAAAAACCTTACGCTGACATGAGTGTCTTGGTTTTGTTGACCCGTTTCGGTTTCTGCTTCGGGGAATCATGTCACGGGAGGTTTTCCAGCTCGAGGTACATAATTATCGGTTGTAAGGGACTAAAACTCCCCAGGTCTCCCCACACCAGGAGACATGAGCAATGAAATTTGTTTTTCGATCGTATTAGAGTGTAAAAGGATAGGGTGAGCAGTTAAACTCAATTTCACGCGAAAAACAGTAGTTACGAAAATGTAAAATGCAAAAATATGGTTGGTAACATATCACTAAAGACGACTACTTCCAGCTTTGGTCTAACTTTGGCATCTGCCTTAGAAAAAAATGTCTCTCCCAGTTAAGCGTTGTTCAGTGATACATAATTTAACTCTTCCGGAAATTTGGCAAGAGAATATGGGAACATCTAAAATTTCTGAGCCGATGCCAAATTCCTAACCATTCGAATATAATCAGCCATCCATTTTCCACGAGGGCTGATCCAGCAGGGTCGCGGTGAGAATGCAGCAGATCGCGGGGAGCACACGGTGAGAGGCGGGGTGAGGGGTTTATGCAGCATTCAGAGCTAAACAAGTATCACGAAGAAAGAAAAAACAAGTGTATTGCCAGCATTGCGCTTTGTTATAAATTAACGAACCTGTCTTCATTTTATTAAATACTATTCATGTGTGCTGATCGTCAGCTGGATATTATTATTGTTGCTGCTGTTGTAGTTATGAGGTTATTCAATATGTAATAACTAAAACCATACATTGACACACGATGCAGTTCCAGTCTTATGCACGAAATGGCCCAGTCTATTCTGACAGAGACGCATGTATAGTTTCTATAATAAGGATGTTGGCACACTGTATAACACGGCCAAGAAGTGTAGACTCAGTGGGAAAAGCGCCCTGCCGCTTAAGATTAACAGATGACACCTAAGATTAAGCGCCATCGTCCGGTTACATTTCCATTGCCTGTGGTAAATTGCTGACTATATCTAGCGCACAGAAAGACCCCGCGATGATACCCTCATTTATAAACTGGAGAGGAATCGCTCCAGCACGCCAGCAGAAACCGGGAGTCTACGGGGATCTGAATGCAGAATAAAAAATAGATTTTACCCCAACCAGTTTGAATATGCAAAACAGTTTTATTTTAATCTGGGTCAAAAAGTTGCTTATACAAGCAAAGATAATTAAGGGCCAGATGAGGGGAAAAAAGATGCCGTTGGCCCCATAGATTGTAATGCGCTACAGTGCAGCCTTTAGCAGTAGAGTTTCCTGTATGCAGCAGTGAGCAGGCACTTCAGCAGCTCCCATGGAAGGCTGAAATCGGCGAAGCCGGTCCTTTAGCAGGGCACCGTCAATAAAAACACTTGAAGAGCGTTTTGTGCGCTCAGCCACTCAGCATACTTTAAGTGTGATACGCCAAGGGTTAAATGAACAATTTCCCACTACGAGTTTTTGTGCGTGTTTTTTTTTTTTTTGACCTTCTGGGCCAGTATGGGGGAAGAGGATTCAGTCAGCAAACAGTCATAACGGCTTGTTTGCAAAATCATCCACACATTCACGCCTCCTTCGAGCTTCCAGTCTGCTGAAAGCGGAGGGGCGGCTTTGCTTGGCTGCTGAGTGTTGCTCGTTGGTAAATTGACTACCAGTGTTACGTACCGTCACAATAAAGTACTGGACAAGGGAGCAGCTGGAATCCATTCATTTGGAGGAACCTAAAGACTGATTTATACAGACAAAGTTATGTGCATAAATAAATACGTGCGCCTCTTTGATGTTTAACTGATCCTGACATATATTGCAAACTGTTTTGTCCCTGAAACTGATCCATTTACGTTCTTCTGTTTACATCTTGTATAAATTATCCCTTTGTTTTACATTTTAAAATGCCTTTAGAATTATACTACAGTGTGTATATTTATTCTCAATTTGGGTTACCGGTACACAGAACAGTTAAAATTTTGTAAAGGGCTACCCCTTTCAACACTGGTTATATAACGTTTGGGATAACTGGATTTTAAAGAAGACCTGCTTTGTGTCTTAAAGTGACTGATATATGCTCCATGACGATACCAGCACCGGTCCTAGCCAATGTGGCGCCCTAGGCGAGCACCAGCGCCGGCGCCCCCAGGTCGAGGCAAAGTTAAATTGCCTCAGACGTTGGCGTCCTAGACGGCTGCCTATGTCACCTATAAGATTGCCTGCTGTTGCACGACCCAGTGCTAGATAAACGGATGGAAAATGGATGGATGGACAGTGGTTTATTGCCTTGAGTTATCCTTAATTGTATGTAAGGGCCACAGAGCTCAGTGCACAGCTTCCGTGGAATTGTCGCCCTTTCTGCGCAGATGTCTAAATAGTAAAAGCTAGTACATCATAAATATGTTTGTTAATGGTGTAAATAATGGTATTGCTACTTTTTGTTCGAGCCTTGTTGTTCTCATGACAAACCTACCGTCAATGTCATCACGGTTAAATGAGCAATTGACTGCGTTAAAGCCTATTTTGTTACCTCTGAACTTTTCCGTTTAATTATAGGCATAATTGTTTTACGTTATATCATTACTGAAGACGACGCTGCAAGCCAGAGGAAAAACTTTTTCTTTTCCAAGCATCATTTGCCTAGACGTGTATCAGAGCTGCAACGAAGCCAAACTTTGATTAAAGAAATACACATTGACAATTTAAATATTTGATGAAAAATGAAGTCTCCCGCGCCACAGTATATCCGCGTGGATGGCAACTTAAAACAGAGTTATAATCACAAAAACGCTTAGTTCTAAAAAACAGTGCACATTTAAAGCCCGATCGACGCTTAAATAGATCGGACGAGATGCAGATGGCGCTCCAAACAACCGTATTCCCTTTCGTGTTACAGATACACTAACGCTGCTTTAATAAGACAAAAATATGAGCATATTGGACATCATGCACCAGTATATGCACAGTGCAGTCCAGTTTTGGTTGGCCTGTTATCACAGACTTTTAACGAGTTCTTACTGGTTTTAGCCAAGCCGTCGAAGAGATCGCTGCTATGGGCATTTTGACTCGGTCCCTAATTCGTCAGTGCTTTTAAAGTTACCGCTGAAAGAAGGTCGCCTTGTGTAGATTACAGTGCTGGGGAGTTCGCTCAACGCCTGGTAGCTCCAGCAAAACGTGACTGCCTTCCTTTTTTTGTATTTATTTGTTCGCTTACCTTTAATTAGCTTCCCAAACAAGATGTAACTTCTTATACTCAGTACACAGTTTTTTTAGAATACTGTTAAAAATATATTTTTTAATGAACCCTGTTTCGCCGATGGAAGATACTGTTAATTATTTTGAGTATGTTATGCCGAAGTGATTTTTCGTTTTCTTTTTTCCTTTTCATTGTGGATTGGTAATTCGGGATTTTGCCAACGAAACGCGGCGTTTGTTTCGCGGAGGAAATACGGAACAGGGAGTTAACACGTACGGCTCGACAACAAACCGGGGATTTAAATCGCTTTTGGCGAGCTCCGCGAAAATAGAGAGAAACCTTTACAATTCATGTGGCGCTTTTCTGTTTAGCAACTACAGTCTGGATTGCAGAATGAGCAAGGAAAGACCCAAGAGAAACATAATCCAAAAGAAATACGTAAGTGTATTATTTTAATGATTGATAATGCTTTGTAAATTGACCTTTACAAGTTTACGCGTCCTTTTTGCTTGCTATAATGAAAACGTATTAAACTTTCATTGCCGGCCTTTCACGTACACTGTAAAAGAACAAAGAATTGTGTATTAAAATGTGTCGATGAGACTAAATATTCGGAGTTAGCTGTGTTGGCACCGATCTTGTAGAGAGAGCACTCGTGATGCCAGGTTTTTCCTCTTCAACATCAAATCTATTATATTTGATCACTTACCGAGGCACTCTTATTTGTGCAAAAACGACAGAAACCATTGAAGTACCATTACAATGCTTCATTTGTGTGCTTGGCCACATTGATTAGCAACAATATTGCTTGAAATAGCGCGAATTTCCCCTGTAATTGTTGTCAGAATGGCTTTGTTTGGTTTTCATAGTGTTCCTATTTGAAGCCATGCAGACAGGCATATCTCTGGCCTCTGGCTTTTTCCGGGTTACATGTCCCGATGTATGAGCTTTTCGTTAATAAACTGACTCGGCAATTAATAAACAAGAGTATGGCTTTTCGTTTGAGGAATTGCTGTCGATCCGTAGTGTTTATTTGGGAAGGATCTGTGGAGTGTCGCGTTCGGAGAGATCGGCCGCTGGAGCATAAAGCATCGAGAAAGGGCTTGTTTGATCTTCGGATCTCTCGCTACGAGCGGGGACAGAAAGCAGTCCTGCGTTTGAGCCTTTCGCTGCAATTTACTGCGCTTCGGCGCTAATGTCTGAAAACGTACGACGAGCCCCTTGCACGTTATAACCAGGACCCTTAAATGCACTATGCGATGTTTTTGTTTCGTTTTTGCGCGTATCCTGCGTATGACCTCTGAGTAGACGGATGAGGATCCCCCCCGAAGTACGGCATGGCTGTGCAATAATCTCAGATTTTAGTTGATTCTTGAAACGCACGGACATTTGCGGTCGGAGGTATCCTAAATTCTAGTTTGAGCAGATCACGTTAAACCTATGAAGTCACTAAGCTTAGGATCGCGAACTGGGGGGTCGTATTAAGTTGTAACTCCTCCAGTCGCATTGCAGAGGTGCTTGTACTGCAAAAGCAACCATTTTATCTTTGCAACCATAACACTGGATGTTTAAAAACGCGGACTGAAGCCCGTGGATGTTTTAAAAAGAACACGGACTCCCAACGTGTTTAATGTAGAGCGGAGAGCCAAGGGATTAAAAAGTGCAAGCCAAACAAAGACGTTAAGGCGAACTGAGTCGCTCAGCACATTTCTCTATAACCTCGTTTAGCGTTTAACCCTGAATTTACTGTAACTGACCTCTTGATAGAGTTTTGGGGAAGATTTTTATGACGTTTCACGGATGTGAAATAATTGTGGCAAACAACTTGCGTATTGAATTTCGGTGTATGTACTAAACTCTGCGTGCCTTTAGGCCCTCTTTACAAAGCATCGGCATGACTATTTTAGGATGCCGAAGAAAGCGCTCACACTCTTAACTCTCAGTAAAGTGTTTGTGAGGATCTGTGTAAGGACAAATGTTTTGTCGTGTGTTTCTAGAGCAACAGGTTAATGTATGTCAATACAGAACGATGTCGGGCGTTTGTGACGTCACAAAGAGTTCGGAATGCAGAAACTTCCTCGGCGGAACGTGCGCCGGTCATTAATCCCGCTGGCGTGATACTTTGTTGCGTCATTTAATCGCTGTCTTGGGAAGGAACTTTACATCAGCAGTGTGAAATGTTTAAGTCTAAGTCTAGACTTAAGTCTCTAAGTCTAGTTTGAAAAGTTGTGCTTAAAAATGTAAACCATTTCCATACAATACAAGCGGCCTTTAAAAAACGCCTTTATCTCGATTTACAGTTTTACTTTATTTTGTTGTGTAGGCCTATCCAAGCAGTCGCGTGTGGTTATGTGGACACTTGATTGATCCCGACAGAAATTTAGGCATTCAATGTGTGTGATTTTTATATAAAATAAGTACATTCTTCAAATTATAGACAAGCACCTTGATATAGATTACTTTCATCCTGAAGGAGTATTTATTAAATACCACTCTGGATGTAACATTTAATTTGTAATTGTCCAATATAAGTTATGATACATTACCATTCTGTAACGTTTAAACAAAGGGCATGGACTAAAAGACCAAGTAATTGTTTTTTTGGAAAGTTTGGCTAATTAAGCAATTGGATTTTCGGGGTATAAGAAATTTAAGACGAGTCATATATATCCAAACGGTACGTGAGTATTTATTACTTCTGTTACGATTTTGATAGTCATCACATATCACAGGTAAAATGTAATTTGCCGACAATTACAAACCCCATTTAACTGAAAATCCAGTGTAGTTTTGGATATAACCAAGGCAACAACTTTGCAGTTTATGATGTAATTTCATGCTGATTCAGTTTAGTTTAATATGAATAGATGGCCATAATTTTTAACCCGGGTGAATTACATTTGTTGCAGTTCAGGTAGACAGGAAATGATTGTGGGCTAGTGGTGGTTGCTTGCGGATGCTGAACTTCTTTCCAGGCAGCATGGTATCATGCAGGTTAACTGTGCCTCTAATGGGTCAGCTGACAGCAGCGTTGTGTGTGGATCAGGGTTGGACCCCTGATGCCAGTATCCTTAAGGAATCTCTTCTGTGGGTCTGCGGGCTGCTTTCTGTCACGTTGCAGAAAACGTCCACGTAACTATCGATCTGTGGCAGGAGCGGATGTCATGCTGACAGTTAGACGGACACTCGGGCATCTTCGTCCATGCCTTGGTGTTCTCCGGGTCTCCCGGGCAGGTTGCCGTGTGGCCTCCGCCCACATCAGTACCCTTCCCCGTAACCCCATCATCCTCCCCTTTATGCCTTTGCAGCCTGGGCTCCATCTGTCAAGGGTTTTGTTTTATTGTGCTTCAGAATAGCAGTAGTCTGCTCTCATTACAGGCAATCGCTTCAGATTGTTAATGTGCTTTCTTGTAGAAATTAATTAGGGCCGATGTTCTGCTTCAGATGGGGGGGGGGGGCGCGACGCACTGCCTGAGTGGGGGGGCCCGACCCCCTCGCTCATCAGCTTTCCTGTCCGTCTTTTTTTAACGTTCTAGATGTGAACTTTTTCCATTTACTGTTGTTGAACCTCGGAATGAATTCACAGAACATGCAGGTGTTGGAGAAAGTGGCAGTGTTTGTTCTGTCATGGGTGGGGAGCGGAGTGTGGGGGTGTCGGCCGATAGTGCATGTTTACGTTTTTGGGTTTTTATGGCACAGACACGCTTTCGTCTCTGTTCGGAATTGAGTAACAATTGCGAGACCCTGTCCCGTCTGCACAGTGTTGGCAGCTGTGAGCGAAACTCACTAAAGCCAAACGGGCAAGCAGCAACAACACGGGAAGGACCTGGTGAAGTCTTCCCAGGGACACCCCTTTCCCCTCCAGAAGCTCTCGCCCTTCTGATTTAACCTCCCCTTAATTAGCATAAGACAATTAAACATGCTTGGCTTCCCCGTTGCCCACCCTCCTCCATGGAACGGGAGCTTGCATTGTTTTGTTTTTCCACACGTGCAAAGGGTGGGGTGAAAATTCACCAGCCAGGAGGGGAGTGTCATCTGCGAAGTAAACAAGGAAGTGGGGATTGAGGTGCCCCGATCTGGGCGCCGCATCAACAGCTGCATTATAACCCTGCACACACGTATGGTTTTAGTAATATTGTAATGTTAATAATGGCAAATCGGTGTTTACCTCCAGTCGTTCTTAATTTGGGGACAGAGCTGAAGAATGGTGTTTTTCTTGGGTTTATTTTGCTGGTTTAAGTGAGTAAGCTGCACAGGGTTTGCCGGCTTCGGCTGTTGCCCCCGTGCCCAGTTGGGCTTCCCCCTAATTCATTGCTGCTTGGTGGGATAAGCACAGCTGCACTGGGGCCTTTAGAGATGTAAAGGAGCTGTCAGTCTTCGTTTCATCAGGCGCACAACTGATGAGGCCGAGTCGAAATCCACAAGAAAGGAAAGAAAACAGACTGCAGCCAGGGCCCCGTGGGGGCCTCCGCTGCCGCACCGTGCGCCTTTTAAAATTTAAATGCGGGCCCCCGCGTGCGCCCTCGCGGTCGCCGTGTTTTGTGTCGGCGTCCCTCCTTGCTTCATTTCACCTTGTGTTTTATTGCAAATTGTCTCTCTCTGAAGCTGACACGCGTGACGTACCCGGGGTCCTGCCCGGGTCCTCGGAGGGGGCACGGCGTCGTAATGGTGTAGGGTGTTAAGCCAGGCCATCAGGGAGCACCGGGTGGGAGGGACTGGCTACCCTTGGAGGGTGGGGGGGGGCTGTTCTCGCGGGTTTGTGGTTTTGTAACGGGCATCGCAAAGTAACCGCTAAATGACGTTAAAACTTAGCTTTGTTGCTAATCAGAGGCACTGTCACTTTTGAAATGGGATTTTTGTAAATGGTGAGATTTCAATGGCGTTGATTCTGGGAAGCGGTCTTCTTCTCACTCAGGATTTTCCATTTTTCATTTGCTTGAAATCGTAGTTCCTGCTCGGGAATAGGCGTCCGAGGCTCGGCACATGCGTACGTAGATGCGATCATTGAGAGACGTGCTGCCTCGGAATTGGTAGATGAATCAGCACCATGCCGCATTTACAGCGGCTGACGCAGAGTGAAAGGAGTGCATTGTCAGTCTGGGCAGCTCTTCATAATTTAAGGTACGGGTCTCCTTTTTAATGCCATCCGGTATGAATAAGTGGACCAAAACGTCCAGTGTGTTTATAACCTTAATGTATTGCTGAAAAATATTACATTCACTTAGCAGGCGATTAAAAAATTATTATTTTTTTTTAATCCAAAGTGATTTTGAGAAGGCAGGGCCAGACAGTGCCTGGAGCAATTAGTGATTAAAAGCCTTGCTCAAGGGCCCAACGGTGAACTCACAAGTGTGGGATTTGAACCGACAAACCTTCTGCTCCCAGCCACAGTGTCCAAACCTGCTAAACCACACAGCTCCCATGTATTAATGTTACTCCCCTGCCTCAGGTGTGCAGATAATGCACTGCTGTGCAGTTACACAACGTCTGGAGTTAACTACGCTATCGGACCCTGATTGTGAACACCTTCAGTGACTGTTTTGTAAGACTCTGCAAAGCCTCCCCACATTTTAATCCCCTTCCACGCCGTGATGCAATGTCCTATTCTGCTGCATTGCCCTCTTGACTGCGTTGAGTTTGGTGTGAGGCTATCAGCTGTAATCATCGTTCCTGTATTTCTGTAACGTGCCCTTTGTCATAGAAACCCTGAAGAGCCAGCCAGCCGGGCGGGCAAGCCTCCTGATCGCTGTGCGAAACTTTCTAGAATGGTGTCGTAAAAATGAAGTGTGTGCTGGGGGGCGAGCTGCACGATTCCCCCTCGCTGAATTGTGGTGTTATCAGTGTGGCGCTTTTAATTGGCACTTTCTCAGTGTTGGTATCGAAGCACACAAATGAACAGCCGTCCTGAAGGCCTGGATCACATCCCATGTATGATTTTCAGTTTTCCTGTATTACCCGTTACAGATGCGTTCCAAAAACCCGGATTCTTCCGGAAAAATCTGCAGGAGAACGTGGCGAGGGATGGTCCGCATGCTCTTTACGCAGGGGAGCGGCGCGTATCCCATCAGTACCTCCCAACCGTTGTGTATCCCGCGCCCACATTTCCGTCTGTGTCCTATTTACGGCGGCGTTTTCCGTCGATGTCGCGCGCCCCTCCCGTTTCTCATCCCGCCAGTGAGAGCGTTCCCGCGCACAGCCTCCTGCCAGGGCCGGGCGCCCATTTGCAATTCCAAGTAGGCCGATTCTTTATATGTGATTATGTTCCCGAGGCAGGTTTATGAATTGCATTCTCATCATGCGTATGTAGTAACAGTCTAATTATGCGTTTTCAAGTTTTGTTTTCACATCTGGTCCCCGTGAGTCATTTAGCTTTGTCTAATTACCAATATAAGAGTCATATAGCGCTGATATTAATATTTCTGTGGAATGGCCTGTCGGTCGCCTCAGCTTAGTTTCTCCGGCCTTCGCTTTCTCTCTCTCTCTCATTACTATGAAGGATCTGAAATTGTTGGAGGTTAAGAACGTTTTGGCCTGTTTTGCAGTTTAGTCGTGATAGATTTTATGTTTTTGTTTATTTTTTTAAATGGCTATTTAATTTGAGAGAGAGAGGCCTGTATTTTAAACTGTTGCCTTAAGTGCTTGAGCTTTGCAGCGAGGAGGATTGGTCTCTAGGTTGTTGGTTCTAGTCCCAGGACAGGCCCTGTCTTGAAACCCTTCAGTAAGGTGCTTGACTTAAATATGGCAGTAATTTTTTATTTTTATTTTTATGGGTTAAAATTGCAGCCGAATGCGCATACAGCTCCAGGTTCTTGACCAAACCAACATGGGGAGTGTTGCTGTTGTACCTTTGTGGAGGTCCTGTCCCCTGTCCCCAATTCTGTCTGTCTGCCTGACCAACTGATTGCTCAGTCAGTCAAGCTTTAAAAACTCACCCCCCCCCCCCCGCCAAATAATGCATAGATTTTCTCACAAAAACAGGGGTTCATGCTCATGGACTCTGGTTCACTGGAGGGATGACTGTGTGCTGTCCATCATTCCCAGAGTAGTGGGAACATCCTAGAACTTTCTGGGCCGAGGTGTCCCACTCAGGTGCCGGACGGCTACAGTGCCTGGAGCTGGTGTTCCATAGGCCCTGTCCATGTGATCTACGGCGCGAGGCCTCGGGAGCTGATGGCGGGAGACGCGGAGCGGTGGGGACGAGCAGGGAGCAGGCCCTGGATTTCTCTGCCGCGTGAAGGATGAGCGAGCGCTCTGAAGTGCCCCCTCACCAGCGCGTGCACTTGCACAATTACCAGCCAATTACCAGATCAAAGCTCCGGAACAAAGGAAACGGGCTTTATCCGCGGACGCCTCTCCTTGCCGGTACCCACCGGGGATTCCCTCATGAATATCAGTCGGCAGTGCATGCGTGCACGCGTGTATGTTTCACCCGCACCGGGAATCACAGGCCGCTCTCTGGGACTCCCACCCCCAGTAGAAGCGAAATGTCACCACTTCTGGGTTAATCAAACATTTGTCGTCTGTTTCCGCTCGGCCGTGTCACTCCAGTGGGTCCTGAAGCCTCAGTGGGAGCAAAAGGGGGCCAATAAACACCTGAGTTTCGCGTCACGTGACTTCAGGCCCGTTTGAGTGATTTACTGCTTCTGGGTTCTGTGTGGCCGTCTTTTAATAAACTTTTTGGAGCTGGTTGTGCTGCAGAAATAGATGCTAGTTCCCTGTAATTTTATATCAGCTATTGAGTTTATGATTTGCTTTTAGGAGGGTTGAAGCTTAGCCACTGCAGGCAGCTGATAGGCCGTGCAGCAGGGGGATCTGGTGACGGCTGAGCCCAGAGATGAGGCCCCGGTTGGCCCAGATCGAATGACGGAAGTTCCCCAGCTCACCGGAGACTTGAACTTAAAGGGAAAGAAATAACTGAATTAAGACCTTGCCTTGGTTGGAATTACAGCCCAGCCTGTTTGCTCTGGGACCTGGTTTATAAATCACCTACATTCTAATGGCTTTTTTCCAGTGGCATTTCTGACTTTTAAATATCGAAGCAGAGTACTGATTTTAATATTTTTAATTTTTATTTTTAAAAGCCATGTTTATATTTTTACATTTCAAATGGTTCTAATTTGCTCCAAAACCAAGTAATCATCAGGTCTTCAGTTTGTTGATTTCCTGGTCTTTTGGGAGGCGAAAGAAATTTAATTTTAAAAGTTACCTAAAGAAAAATGTTGCCATGGTGACCAAAAAAATTGCTTTTTAATGCTGGGTGTCATCTGTGGGGCCTAACCACCTGTTTCCATAGCAACAGCCACAGTGCCATCATGGTGTGTTGTGAGCTTTTTAGAGTCACCACTTGAGTGGGTCAGAATAGCCAACTAACTCTGCCTGGCTTTAATGTGCGTTACCATCCTGGCCCCCTCCCTGGCCCTCTCGTCAAATCAGAGGTAAACAGAAATCTGAGCTGGCTGGGTGCTGGGGGCAGGGGGGGGAGATTATCTCAGAAACTGCAGCCCTTTCCTTGGGCTTGTAAATGACCAGCCTTTGTCTGCTTATAATCTGGGCCCGACTTTACCTCGCACTCCATAAATTCTTTTCGGCAGTAAAGAGGGGTCATTAACATCTATGCCTTCATGGCACCAAGATGCCAGCAGAAAGAAATTAAAGATTAAACCGTGTGTGTGTGTGTGTGTGTGTGTGTGTGAGTGTGAGTGTGAGTGTGTGAGTGAGTGAGTGTGTGAGTGACCTCCAGTGGCACCTCAGCTGGGGGCTTCTCCAGGCACCTCCGCAACAGCGCTGACTCTCTGCATGCCCACTGTATGGAAACGGGGCCTTTACAGGAAGGGGGGGGGCTCGGAGCTCAGCAACACACACTGGGTGTGAGGTGGAAACCATTAGAGAAACCATTATGGAGGCCCTGCGTTTCCAGTCGCGCTGGAATTGTTTTCTCTCGTGATGGAGAGCGAGCGAGCGAGAGAGCGATCGAGAAACTAAAAACAGAAGCAGCCACATTCGCGATTTCCACACAACAGAAACAAGCTGAAATCTCCCTTTGAGTTTCAAAGGCTCGATGGGCCTGTTTCGAGAAGCCAGCCGTGGCCTCTGTGGGGCGCCGCTTTCGGCTCACTCAGAAACGGAATCTAGTTGGGGAGGGGGGCTGGGCCAGGAAGGCTGCCTGTGCTTTTGGGTGGCTGTGGGGGGCCTCGCAGTGGGGCCGTCGTCGAGTGAGTGAGTCAGTGAGTCAGTCGGTTCGGTCGGTCGGTCCGCCGTCCGGTCCGTCCGTCGGTCCGTCCGTCCCAGTCCTCCCCAAATCAAAATATTATGGCTGCACAGATGCCGGTTTCATTCAATAAAATCTGCCGGCTTCAGAGCCCTCCTTTCTGCTGACGCCTGAAGTCGCCCGATACCATGATTTACTGTTATTTCTGCGCACACCCCAGGCACACAACATGCAGTGTGCCCGCAGCATAACCTGCTGCTTCAGATGGGACAGGCAGTGCGATGGTTTCTTGGGGGGGGGGGCTTCGCTACCAGTTTTATAGTAGAATAATGGTGGGAGCCCCCCTCCCCAACCTTCCTTTTCGGCCTTTTAGAGTCTCTCCCCCCGCCTGCCTGATTTTCTGAGAATCACCACAGAGAAAAATCAGATAAAGGTTTGCTGTGTAAGTAACCTTCAATAGCGTGTGTGTGTGTGTGTGTCTCAGAGAACCTTCTGTGTTACATAACTACTGTGTTTCAGTCAAACCACAGTATTCCTGGTCCGCACTGGCGTCTGTATCCTGACGGATGTGAGGACAGAGGAATTCCCACCGGGTTGGGCTCCTCCCACTGTAATGGATTTCCTGACTTGCTAACGGACCCGTATCTCTGCCCCTTACACTTCTGGTGTTTGCCCTCAGTCGTACCAGTTGACCTGATACCCTTTTGCTCTTGTCCAAGGACCAGATCCAAGATCCCATGACCATGTGTGCAGTACAGATCCTGCTTAGGTCAGTTTCTAATGTAGTGGTTCACATTGGTATCTCCCGGAGGTATCCCGGGGGCTGTATCTCCTGGCTGCGGGGGCGCGATGCTGGACACCTTTGACTTCTTGCCTCCTGATGGCCGTTGCGCTTGATGAACCTCATCCTCTATATCTTACGTTCTTGCTTTTCATCTTCAGCACCTTAAAGTCCATTTCCATTGGGTCTAGGATGCTGGATTCAGCATTTCAGGGTGTGATTCCTCTTCTAAAATAACCCCTCTGCTGAAATGGGAGCTTTTTTTCTTTTTTTTTACTAACACAGCGTAATTAAGTCGTGTAATGAGGTTAATGAGTCGTAAGCTTTGATTTGTCACAGCAGTTTTGTGAAATTATCTTTTCGGGTCCCTACAGCGCGCCAAACCCAAAGCGACTTGGGCAAACTACGCGCCTTAATATTTAACGAGCCCATTAGCGGCAAACTGATATAAAAGGCTGAAAGGCATCTAATGGAGATTGCTTCTGGGGAAACTCTGGGTTTATTTTTGGTTTTCTGCCTAAACTGGTCACGAACCTTTCATGATCCTCCTACCTGACTAGGGTGAGAGATGGGGCACGCTCGGTTTAAAGATGACGAGAAATTCCTCATGAATTTCCCCCTCTGCTGTGCCGGTAGTGTCGCTTGCAGAATGCATCACGCATTTATTCCTCTTGTATTCTCTGGATTGTGGTTTGTTGAGCCCTGGACCTGCTCTCCTGTTACACAGTGCTGCAGTTGCAGGTGTTGGGACCAACGTTGAGCCCAGCAGAATGCATCCTGGTGCTCTGCTAATGGCGCCATGTAAGGGCGCGCTCTCCTCTACGCGCCACAGTCTCTGTGTGGCTGTAACCGCTCTATGCAGCCCTCATCCGCTGGTGGCTTCGAGGCCAAGTGCAATCTGTGAGCTTGAGTTGCGTTGTGATCTGTTACTGGGGCATCCACCACGATGGCACCTTCCCGGTGCTCATGGGTACTTCCTGTAGGAGGGACGTGAATTCTGGGTTTAGTTCCTGATTTGCGTAGTTTAATTCATAAATTCATGCCACCTTGAGTGTGGGTATGTGAGGTATGTTGTGTGCGAGTTTATATAAATGAGGGATCGCGGTCAGATCCCCAACCCTCATGGAATACTGCTCAGTGCTGCAGTCCCAGATCATCCCCTGTCTTTACAGACGCCCCCCCCAGTAGGGGCAGCACCGACCTCCGACTCTGGCTTTTACTTGCAGTGAGCACGATAAGAAACGGGCTGGTGTTGTGTTTCACTAGGGGGTGTCAGTGATCCTGGGAGGGGGGGGTGGGTCTCCTGGATCCCAGTGCAATCTGACGCTAGGTACAGAGGGAAATAATTGACTGGGGGGGGGGGGGGGGGGGGGGGGGGGGGGGGGGGGGGGGGGGGGGGGGGGGGGGGGGGGGGGGGGGGGGG
>JAODJX010000050.1:4948-15416 GCA_026776945.1 Isichthys henryi
GGTTTCCTCCGGGTACTCCGGTTTCCCCCCACAGTCCAAAAACATGCTGAGGCTAATTGGAGTTGCTAAATTGGCCGGAGGTGAGCATGTGTGAGTGAATGGTGTGTGAGTGTGCTCTGCGATGTGCTGGCCCCCCCATCCTGGGTTGTTCCCTGCCTCGTGCCCAATGCTTCTGGAATAGGCCCCAGACCCCCCGCGACCCAGTAGGATAAGCGTTTTGGAAAATGGATGAATGAATAGACCATTTTTAAATTTTGCTGCCGTATTACATGGTTGTTGTAAGAGCCCGCTTCTGTGAAACTGTTTTTTGAACGTTGCACATTGCATTAGATTTCAGATGCTTCCTAAGGATTATCGCGGAATAAATGTTAAATTGATATCCTGATTTTATATTGGTTTTTATTTATTTTATGGCAGGTACATATTAGAAGAGAACTGAATGTGACTAGTTTAGGCGTTTTAGACACGTGTGTATTTTGAAATAAACAGCCTTTTTACCGTCGTCCATGATTTTATCATCTGATTCTGTTTGCATGATATCAGAGAGAATAAACACTATCAGTGTTCATCAGGATCTGATCTCGTGAGTTCCTTGTATTTTAACTGAGGTGGGCAATGAAATTAACATTGGATACAGACATGCTTCCAAAACGACCCTTTTGCTGCGTCATTTGAAAGAAGCAGCCTGATTCTAACCAAACTCAGAACTGGAATTTTGACTCTGCAGTTGGAATTAACCAGATTTAGAGGTAGATTGCAGCAAAATCGAAGTAGTGTCATATAGTGACAGCAACGAGGAGGACAGTTTTTAAAACTGATACTGATAGCCGTTTAACTCAAAATGCATTGAGCAGGTCTTTTTCAAACCTTGGAGGCATATTGTATGGGTGAACGACTGGAACTGGATCAATGTTTGAGAGAAATTGCAGCAAAACTGAAGCACCAGTGCTAGTTGATACCAAAGGAAGCAAAGGGCAGCTGCAGAAGACACTTGATCTCTTGAGCACTGTAACTATTTATTAACTATTTAAGTATTTAATGAATATTTACATACCGGTGCACAGTTTAAGTAATGTTCTAGAACCAATGTTATTTTGGAATAAATCGCACCGCAATTCAAGGCACTCAAATGGACAACCAGAGGCACAGATCCGATGAACCTGATAACATTGAGACAAGTCACACAAAGTTTTGATTTTAATAAAGATTTTATGGAGAGGTGGGGATAGTGTGTAGGGGGCTTGAGATTGTAGAGTTTTGGGGGGGTGTGGGAGGGGTTAGGGTAAGATGGAGGGGGTGATGAGACTGTCCAGGGAATACATTGTTGTCGTTCCAACTGCATCTAGTTATGCTCTGTATATACTTTGCTCGCACACTCTGCACATATTGCTGCATATTTCACACATCTCTCATCCCCTGTATGAGGCACGAATGTGTCTAAAGTTACTGCCCCGAAATTTTCGTGTCAGGTGTCGTTCCTTCAAAGGATCTCGTCTCAGAATAACCCCCCTGGAGCGAGACGTCTGCCATTCAGACAGCCGCAAGGTAGACAGTCCCTACGTGGGCATGGCGTGACGCTGCTTAATTAACAGTCTGCCGGTGATCTAACATTCTTAGGCCCTGACTAATACCCTGTAAAATAGGTGCAGCAATCAATAAATCAGCGAAGTGAGTGGAGACAGCAGTGGTTTAATCTTTATCTCTCTTGTGTCAGGGAACCTTGCTATCGTGTAAAGGCGGTGATACTGTCAAAATACCGATGCTTCCCTGACTTCTGATGTCTGCATAGAAAGAGAACAGCAGTAAAGTTATCATGTGTCGTGAATAATGTCTTGTGACTATACACCTCTTATCATAATATTTGAATCTTAATGGAGAAAATTCAATGTTCTGAGTTAGTTCTAAGGTACGGTTTTCATGCTGAATTTAACGTCAGCTTTTAATGTACGTTTTCTAAGCAGATGTTAGACATTGCTGTGTGGCTGTATTTTTAAGTGGAACAATGGGCGAATGTTTGGCGATTAGCTTGTGGCAGTTGTTCCATTTAGCAGCGTACATCATCGTGCTCGAAAATGGGTTCGGGTTACAGACTCAGTCCGAAATGTGACCCATCCTCCTGATTTCTAAACTATCCCAAACTTGCCTCTGCTCCCTAGTCCTGGGAAAGTCTGCAGACGGCTGACCTTGATGCTATTTGCGGCTTTCGATTTTGTATGGGGTCTGCGCAGGGCCTGTGCATTCCGTGCTTGCCTCTGGACGGCCTGTCTGCGCAGATGTCGCCGGCTGGCTATTGTTATGAATAGCTGAGATGCCTTTCAATTTAAAGGGATTGCTCCCTGCCGAATGTACGACATGCCCCTGTAATCTTATACATGGGGGCATTTCGAGCCCGTGTGCCTTAGCAGTTAACCCCCGAAAGTCTGGGGGGGGGCGCTGTCTGGGGCCTCCTACTCTTCAAATCATTGTGGTATATTTCAGTGTAAAAATGTGGTTAAGGCAATGACACACCACCTGGCACAAAGAATAAATACCCGAGGAAGATCTTGTCAGAGTCGGCATCGTTAAGAAATCAACTGACCTTCTACCTCCTTAAAGAGTTCATCGTTTATTTATGGTTTTACTTTATATACATGCTGGGTGTCGGCATTAGGCAGAATTTCCCGTGACTGACCTGAGAGGCTTTGGCGTGTTTGGTCACCTTACAGCAGCTGAACCATCCCAATGTGATCAAGTACCTGGACTCCTTCATCGAGGACAATGAGCTGAACATCGTACTGGAGCTTGCTGACGCTGGCGACCTCTCGCAGATGATCAAGGTGCGTCACCGGAGACTCCAGTACTACTGCTTGGTGTGTGTTTGGCGGAGGGGGTTAGTCGGGAGCCATGTAAGTGAACAGCTCGTCGTTTGGGGTCATTGCGTGAGGCCCGTGCTGCCTCAAGCAGGGCGCCCCCTGGGGACGGACGCTGTCACACTCCATTAACTTCCTCGCCAGCCGTCAGACACATGGGGCGTCACTGCCAGTTGAAGAAGGGAAAGGGACAAAAACAAGTTATTCTTAAAAATACATATATATATATATTTAGTGGACACTTTTATCCAAAGTGACACACTTTCTTTTCTCATTGAGAAAACAGGGTCATCCAGTCCCCGGATCAACTGGAGGTTAAGGGCCTTGTGATTTGAACCTGCAACCTTCTGATTACAGGCACATATCTGATCCTGAACTAAGCTGCACAGCCCTCAATTTATATTCCAGATATTTGAAGGCAATTATACAATAGCGATAGGTCTAAATAATTTGGGGGATGGCATGGTGGTACAGTGGTTAGTACTGTTGCCTTACACTAGTGGGACCTGAGTTTAAGTCCCCGCCAGGGTTCCGTGTGTGTAGATGTCTTCCCAGTGTTTCCGCTGGGTAGTCTGCTTTCCTCACACACCCCCAAAACATGCTGAGGCTAGAGTTACCGAATTGCCCCTCGGTGTGCCTGTTTGAATGTACCATGCGATGATTTGGTGCCCCATCCTGGGTTGTTCCCTGCCTTGCGACCGTAGCCTCTGGGACTGACTCCGGACCTCCTGCAACCCTGAACAGGATAAGCGGTTTCAGAAAATGAATGGATGTGTGATTGGAACTGAAATTACAAATTTAAGTTTCATATTTCATTAGATGTAGTTTAATGTGAATACTTAATTTATTCATGAGTAGAAATAAAATATAATACCTTTTTTTTTTTTTCTCCTTCCATTTAAAACCAGTTCATTCCTCTCAATTCTTTCTCTCTTTTGCAAGAGAGTTTGCATAATAAAAAATTTTTATTAATAAAAATGCACTTATATTAAATAATTGTCTTGACTATCCAGTCAAACCAAAATATTTACATCATTTAAATACGTCTGTCATATTGATGCATGTGATTATATCCCCTGATATGCAGATTCAGTCAAGAAACTGAAGGCAAAATGGAGAAAGAAATTATTATATATATATATATATATATATATATATAACGTTTGTTGTTTTGCGACGTTAAACATATCCCAGTGCTTAATTAATGGGATTAGTGTTAATTAGGTGCAGCCCTGTATTGGGAGCATCGGAGCTCATTAGGCAGTATTTTCTAATGGGCCCTAATTGCCAGCTCACATGGCGGAACAGCGAGGGTTAAAAATGTTAATGCCGGATCAGGAATTCCTTTGATGTGCAGCGGGAGCCTCGGCGATGCCCCCGAGAGAACGCGGAGCTGGGGGGGAGCTGTGCCCAGTTGTGCTTGTTTCTCATACGCCCCCCTGCCCCCCCCCAGTACTTTAAGAAGAAGCGCCGCCTCATTCCGGAAAGGACGATATGGAAGTATTTCGTACAGCTGTGCAGCGCCCTGGAGCACATGCATTCCCGGAGGGTCATGCACAGAGGTAAATACCTACCCCAGCTGCCCTCTTTCCATGTGATTCTGCCCCCGACTGCCGTGCTTGCATGCAAATCTGCTGGTCCCACCTGTGTGTCTAAGGGGGGCCTTGTTTACGCCATCTTCTTCTCGGAAGGGTGGTGCCTGTTGCTATGGAAACCCCCTCACAAGGTGACTATAAACTATAGGTGAGATTTAGAGCCTCCTATCAGGGAGATTCCAGCACAGTGGATCCTGCCGCATCCAAATCAACTCCGTCTCCACTTCCGTGGCTCACTGGTGTGCCCACTTGGCACGCTACAAGATGTGCCGCACAGTTCTGGATTGTGCGAACGTCCCCCCCGCCTGCCACCCCCCAGGGCACCACACTGGGTGGAGGAAATTAGGGCTGGTCCAGTCAAACACAGCGTACATAAACCGAAACAAGGACATACCATAATAAGCAGTAGAGATGGTTTAACGCAGCGATGAGTTTGAAGGTTGATGAGGCACGACGTTAGGAGGTTTTCGTCAGATTCACTGTGGATGGTAGAAGACGGAGAGGGAGGATGTAAACTCAGATATGTGGAGTGTGATGTCATGGAGATTAAAAAGGAAAAAGCAGAGCGGTAAAGGATTGTAGAAGGTGGAGGAGGAGAACAGAACAGAGTGAGGGAGACACACAAAGGATGGACCAGTAAGGTCATTATAAATCAGAGTTTGGCATGATGATAGAGTAATGTAGAGACAGACAGGGTAGGATAGCAAGATAGATGCAGGCAGCAGGATAGTGAGCTACAGGGAAGTAAATACAGACGGACAGGTTAGGATAGTGAGCTACTGGGAAGTAAATACAGATGGACAGGGCAGGATAGTGAGCTACAGGGAAGTAAATACAGACGGACAGGGCAGGATAGTGAGGTACAGGGAACTAAATACAGACATACAGGGCAGGGTAGTGAGGTACAGGGAACTAAATACAGACAGACAGCAGGATAGTGAGCTACAGGGAACTAAATACAGACATACAGGGCAGGGTAGTGAGGTACAGGGAACTAAATACAGACAGACAGCAGGATAGTGAGCTACAGGGAACTAAATACAGACATACAGGGCAGGGTAGTGAGCTACAGGGAACTAAATACAGACAGACAGCAGGATAGTGAGCTACAGGGAAGTAAATACAAATAGACAGGGCAGGATAGTGTAATACAGGAAAGTAAATACAGACAGCCAAGGCAGGATAGTGAAATATTGGAAAATAAATATAGATAGGGTAGGATAGTGAGATACAGGGAAGTAGAATAAAGTAAGTTAGACAAACAGGTAGAATGGTGAAATACAGGCAGGAAAGAAACAGATCAGCACAGAGAGATACAGGAAAGTAGGGACAGACAGCAAGGGACAGATGGTGCTTGGATTGGGTAGCAGCTCGGGGTGTAGACAGCCCCAAGGCCTGCAGCCTGACCTCCCCCCCCACACCTCTGTGCCCCAGACATCAAGCCAGCCAACGTGTTCATCACGGCCACAGGGGAGGTGAAGCTGGGAGACCTGGGCCTGGGCCGCTTCTTCAGCTCCAAGACCACGGCGGCACATTCCTTAGGTAAGTCACCCTCCATGTCCTTCAAATGAGCGCTCGCGGGGCTCCAGTGGCGGGGGACGCCGCACACGGAAATAGAAGACTGAAATGGCCCCTCCCTCATCAGCAGCGCTGGCAGCGAGAGCCAATTCAGGCAAGGGGAGACGAGACTGACTAATGATCTCCTACTAAGACACAGAAAACACAGCGAAAATTATACGTCTGCAAGCCGGGCTGAGTCCCACTCAGAGGGAGCGCGTGTTGGGCCTGCTGTGTGTGTGTGTGTGTGGGTGCGTCATTGTGAGTTCACTGTGAGTGTGGGTCTGTGTGTGTGTATATGTATGTGTGTTAGAGTGAGTGTGGGTCTGTGTGTGTATGTATGTGTGTTACAGTGAGTGTGTGTGTGTGTATGTATGTGTGTTACAGTGAGTGTGTCTGTGTGTGTGTATGTATGTGTGTTACAGTGAGTGTGTGTGTGTGTGTATGTACGTGTGTTACACTGAGTGTGTGTGTGTATGTCTGTGTGTTACAGTGAGTGTGTGTCTGTGTGTTACAGTGAGTGTGTGTGTGTATGTATGTGTGTTACAGTGAGTGTGTGTATGTATGTGTGTTACAGTGAGTGTGGGTGTGTATGTGTGTATGTATGTGTGTTACAGTGAGTGTGGGTGTGTGTGTGTGTATGTATGTGTGTTACAGTGAGTGTGTGTGTGTGTGTGTATGTATGTATGTGTGTTACAGTGAGTGTGGGTTTGTGTATGTATGTGTGTTACAGTGAGTGTGGGGCTGTGTGTATGTATGTGTGTTACAGTGAGTGTGTGTGTGTGTGTATGTATGTGTGTTACAGTGAGTGTGTGTGTGTGTGTATGTATGTGTGTTACAGTGAGTGTGGGGCTGTGTGTGTATGTATGTGTGTTATAGTGAGTGTGGGGCTCTGTGTGTGTGTGTATGTGTGTTACAGTGAGTGTGGGGCTGTGTGTGTGTATGTGTGTTACAGTGAGTGTGTGTATGTATATGTGTTACAGTGAGTGTGTGTATGTATCTGTGTTACAGTGAGTGTGTGTGTGTGTATGTGTGTTACAGTGAGTGTGTGTGTATGAATGTGTGTTACAGTGAGTGTGTGTATGTATGTGTGTTACAGTGAGTGTGGGTCTGTGTGTATGTATGTGTGTTACAGTGAGTGTGGGGCTGTGTGTGTGTATGTGTGTTACAGCGAGTGTGTGTATGTATGTTTGTTACAGTGAGTGTGTGTGTGTGTGTGTGTATGTGTGTTACAGTGAGTGTGGGGCTGTGTGTGTATGTATGTGTGTTACAGTGAGTGTGGGGCTGTGTGTGTATGTATGTGTGTTACAGTGAGTGTGGGGCTGTGTGTGTGTGTGTTACAGTGAGTGTGGGTCTGTGTGTGTATGTATGTGTGTTATAGTGAGTGTGGGTCTGTGTGTGTATGTATGTGTGTTACAGTGAGTGTTGTTGGGCTGTGAACTGAGAACAAGGCTTTACAGTTGTGTGTATGTGTCCGTTCGTCATGGCAGGCCTCAGTGTACATTCGTGTTCGCAGGTGTAGCTGATGGACAATACCAGTCGTCCACCCCCACACACACACACACACACACACACACACACACACGCACAGTTCATATATTCATATCAAAAACTGGTACCCCTCTACAGGAGCAGTGAATGTTAAAACTAGGATTTGTTGAGCTATATCCACTATCGAGCTCAATCGAAGCCCCGATATCCTCACTGGTAACTGAACGTCATGCATAATTGTTAGTGGCCCAGGGTCTGTGATCGATGGTTAAAAAGACCAAAGGAGCCAAGCCTGAGTGTTCGTACTCGGTCAGCTCATGTCTCCTGCTCCTTCATAAGCTTAATTCCTTCGATATGTCTGTTGATTATGTCTTATGTTGCTTCATAATTAACACCTGAATGTTTTTTTTCATATAGCAGACATGTTTATCCAAAGTGAGGTACATTTTCAGGGTCAGCCAGTCCCTAGAGCGATTAGGCATTAAGGGTCTTGCTCAAATCATTCTTCAGACCCTGAAATTTGAATCAGCAACCTTGCGGAAAGGAAGGTCCATACTGCTCTTCAGATATATCTGAGACAACAAACAAAACTCCCCCTCCCCCAAAATAAATGTTGCCTTGGTGTCTGTGATCGTACAATGCAGCCACGCCAAACACACCGGTTTCTCGTTTTCTGAGAAACTGTGACGCTCAGCTGAGGGTGGATCCTCACAGCATGGTGCTGATCCGACCCTCAATCACACCAACCCGCCTTCTGTGGGTTTCTCGTCTGTTCAGCTCCTACAGGAACACCATGCACCACGGTAGTCAGGCTAATGGCGGCTTCGTAACGGTACTGCTCGGTGGTACACACACACACCCTAATCCTAACATGACGACCTTAACCCCTACCCAGCCCTAACCTTAACCATAAGTAACCAAACAAAATACGAGACTTTTGGCATTTTAACTTTTTTGACTGCATTCACAGATTTTTATAAAATTGAGTTTATCCAAATGGGGACCTGAAAAATGTCCCCAAAGGTAAGGAAGTAAGGATGTGATGTATGCAACCCGAACTCCCCCCCCCCCACACACATACACACACACACATGCAGAGACACGGTCACACGCACACACAGACATAAACACGCACACAGTTACAGAATCACGCCATGTGATTTTTTTGAGTTCTGCTGAGACGTGGTGAAGCACAAATAGACAGACAGAATTCTACCCCCCCACCTCCCAACCTGGAAAGGTGTGCTGGGACTTCCCTGGCTGTGTGTGTGTGTGTGTGTGTGTGTGTGTGTGTGTGTGTGTGTGTGTGTGTTTGCTCTGAGATGGACCCGTGTCCCATCTAGCGTACCCCATGTGTTTCCTAGGATAGACTCCAGGCCTCTTGTGCAGGTGTACTGGAGAGGCAGTCATGGAAGTTAAACCTTATGTAACTAATTATGTCTTTAGGTGTGAGTATTGCTCATTCCTGGTAGATGCTAAGGATTTTTAGTACTGTAATGGTTCAAACAAAATTCAGTTCAGCTGACATTCTTGTGTGAGTGAGTACTGTGGCAGAAGTTTGTCTTTTTCTAGGACAGTGAGTTAGAGCTAGTTACTGAACGACACCAGGATCATTTTAATGAGTTTTTCCCACAATGCCCTGGTATACATTTACATGACATGATCTTGCACGCTGCTCTTTTATTGGCCATTAGTGGACCAAAGCCAGGAAAGGGGTGTGGTCTTAGCACCGGGACACGCTGGAGGAGAAGCGGCAGGTGGAAACTCGACAGGCCGCGCTTGTTTATGTCCGACCAGGTAGCGGGCGACACGCGGTAACTGCGGGCGCTATCATTTGATTTGATTTGTGTGCTTCCCCCGCCCCCGCTCATAGATGTAGAAGCTTATGAGGCTTTTCCTTTTACCCCTTGCTTCCGGGTGTGTGAAGTGGGGGAGCCAGGCGGCCCTCGTTAGCATCCGGAAGCCGACTTAACGGCGGACTCAGCTGCTTAACGAGCTCGGGTGGACTGGACCGCTGCTGGTCACCACGGCGACAGCTCCTACCTCAAAGGCTGCCGTGTAGGAGGATTCCGGGTGGCGTCTGCTCTCGCTTCTGGGGGGGGTCGTGGGACCGAGACTGGCCACTGGCCCGGACAGGTTTGCGGTTAGGAGTGGGAGATGCCCCAACGTCAGGCAGGCGATCGGCCAGTGCAGGCGGAGCCTAATGGCAGGAGCAACGGCGAGAGACTGGATGGCAGGAATGAGAGAATGAGGCAAAGAAAGAGATAAATAAAGGGCCCACATTCACTGCTGGAGGAACCAAGCCGTGGTCTCATAGCCAGCACTCCCCCCGACACACCCAGCACGGGCTGTTCTGTCATGAATGCCCCCCCCAAAAAAGCGTCTGTTTGCTTAATTAGCCATCATCGTCATGGGGGTAACTCAATACGGCGGTTTGTTTGGCAAAAAATACAGGTGCGTGTGTGTCTATAATGAGCTGAAATAAAAAAACACACACACCAAATTCACCGTCTTGGATTTGCGCTCCATAAGGAGGCTATTTTCCGCTTTATGCTTTCAGGCGCGGGTAGCCTGAAAGTTTAATTTTTATAGCGCCTTTCTCACACTCAAGGACGCTTTACAATGCAAACACTGATACAGAAAACGATGCACACGCAACAGCGACAATAACAACAGAACAACAACAAGAGTGTTACGTAGTAGCAGTTACATTATAGCATTCGTGGAATAAATAGAATTGGAATTTTCCTTCTTTCACTATAAACAATGACCAGGCAGGATAGTAAGACGGGTTTATAATCAAATGATAATGATTTTAAATTACAGCACATAAAAAACGGAACAGGAAAACCGTGCCTTTAATTTGTCTAAAATCTGTACAAATGAGGGCGCCCCCGCCCCCCGGGGGGGGGGGGGGGCGGGGGGGGGGGGGGGGGGGGGGGGGGGGGGGGGGGGGGGGGGGGGGGGGGGGGGGGG
>JAODJX010000050.1:97270-108263 GCA_026776945.1 Isichthys henryi
TTATATTCTTAATTACAATTTAGCAATTTAGTTTCTGATAAATTTATTTCTGATAACTTTAAATTCGCTAAAATAAAAATACTTTATCTGTATACTGTAATAATACATCATACACCCCCCCCCCCCCCCACATATACACACGGCCTGCAACCACAAGGAATCCAAGGAAAGCCATACAAAAAGTGTTAAACTTTGTTGTGATTTACATCATTTTATTCATTTGTACATTGAGTCATATGCTTAATCACAACACATTTGATGTTAAAATGTCACAGTTCTGCCCTTCACATGATCAAACTAGTGTACTGTTAGGAAAGTTCTGCACTTTTTAAACCTAAAGCGAGATCAGGACATTGCCATAAAAAGCCCATTTAGCCTCTCATTGCATGGGCTGTCAGTATTAATTTCTCACAGCACATTAATTTATTCCTTTTCAAAGTATTACCTCTCCTGTTATAACAGAGCATCTTTATATTTAGAAAAAAGTGAAATAATCTGAATGTAGCAAGAGAGGGAAACAAACCAGTTTTAACGGCACAAGACCAAGCAGGATGATGGAGGATGAAATGATTCAGACACCCACAGAGCAGAATGAATGTGACGCATCTCACTCAGTCACGAAAGCAGGACCCCCTCAGGCGAGTGACCGAGTCACTGTGTTAGAATATGCATGAGCACATGTGTGCACGTCCAGCGGGACCTGCGTACACTTCCTTCACTTATTTCTCTCAGAAACATCACAGTGCCCAAACTGCTTGCTGGTTTGTCCTTGATCTCTCGGCCGGGATTCTTCATGCTGAAGACGATGATGAAGACGATTAGGCATTTTGCAGTTTCTTTTAATTGCACAGTTGAGCGCGACCTCACAACAGAATCGGTATGAAGACCTGATTCGTAAGATTTGTCTGCCTAGTCCCAGAGAATATCAGCGTCCCTCTCGATAGCAAGGCTTGCACATTAATTGGGGTTTTTGGTTTTATTTGTTTGGCAAAGAAAATTCAAGTGCAGGGCCAGTTGAACCCCGTGTGGCTCCCTGGCCAAGATATTTCTCTGTGCCTCCCCCCCCCAGAAGATGGCACACAAGGTGGCTGCCAATGGCACCTAAAGGGGTGACTGCCACTGGACACATGACTTTTGCTGTCTATATCCAAGGACACTGACCCGGTGCTGACGACCTTTCACTCCGGGCCTGCCCCTTTGTCCAACTAAATCGAGGGCTTTCTGTCTCCCTCCCACCTATTCACCTCAGCTCCGCCCACCACTGACCTCCTCCACCAGCCATCACCTTTAACCTCGACATGCTCACGGATGAGTGGCATGTGCCCTGCTGTTCTGCACTTACACAGCCCTGCTGAAACCACCTTCTATGTTCGGCATGCTCGTCCATAACCCCCCCTCTACGATGCACTCCCCTACACTAAAAGTCTAATAACCTGTCTAAATGGACAACAATGGTGATTCTGGCACTGTATAGCCTTTTACACTGAAAGAAGTTTCTTTAATCATTTCATTCAATTAAAAAACGCCATCGCACAGCTCCCGAAAGCATACGTCTATACATAGCTAAGCCTTTCTGCTCATAAAGTAGGTACATTTTGCATAGTGTGTTTTCATTGTAGCTGGTCTTTAGATCGTTATATAAGAGTACAGTAATCAAGTCACAATATCTTATTCCTCATATTTTAAAGTGACTTATAATACTACAGCTAAGGATTATTTTTCACTGAAAATGATGATCTTACCTACCAGTTCCTACGCACGGCTTTTCCTAATTGCTCTGATATTATGCTTGCATTGGATGCAGCTGTTGACTTTGTCTTCTGTGCAAGTGGCCATGATCTGCTGCTGTTACTACACAGTTAAACAAACCTTCTAAGGAAAAGTATCACCCATCTGTCATCCCCGATGACCTTTTTCTCATCAGCTCCAAAAAACAATTACATTGACGATTAAGATGCTTACAGACTTACAGTAATTTCTTTAAATTAGCATGTAAAAACACCGGAATAATAGAAATATAGGAGAAAGTGCTCAGTACTAAAATCACGTGAAACACTTAAACAATAATAAAAAAATTCTTAAAATGTCAAATATGCATCATTACCTTCAAAGTTATTAACTTAACAGTGAAGTTCAGTGAGTCAGAAATTGATAAAAAAAAAAAAAACGCAGTTATAAGTTTAAAAAAAAAAGATGCTGCAAATTTTAAAACAAAAATTCTAATGTGTTTGGTGTCGAAATGTGGCATCTGTGGCTGAATTTGGCAGTTTTGGTGACTAAAAAGACCAAATTGTCAGGCAGAAGATTAGAATTTCATGTTGTGAGGAGGCAGCTGAATTAATCTCCAGGCTGAGGGAAAAACAGGGCGGAGCCTCTCGTCAAGCCCCATGGCGCCATCACATGAGCTTATTTGGTCACTGTGCACATACATGATAGCAGAACTGAAACATGAGACCGCGAATGAGGAGGATGGGCGAACGGGGCACTCAGTCTCTCTGGCTTGGGGGTGGAGTCCGCTTGGGGGGTGGGGTTGATGTGGGCGGTGCTTCAGATACACGCCCTCTTGGCATGCAGCATCTCGATGAGCAGGTTGTTACAGGGCACCTCGCCGCTCAGGTGCTTGTAGCACAGATAGTCCTCGGCCTGTACGCTGAGGGCGCGCAGCTCAGGCAGACGCAGTAGCAACTGGCCAAACTTATCCAACTGCGGGTAGCTGCACACTGTGTATTCCAGCAGCGCCGTGTTCACCTGCTCCTGAACGCTCTCCACAAACTGCTGGTTCTCCAGCAGCTTCACGTCTGGGGTGCGGGCCGGGGTGGAAATAAGAAAGAGGGAGATGGTTTTGGGGTGAACCTTTAAGCTACAGGTTTTAGCTGAATTTGATACAACAAAATCATCCAACCGTATAAATGGGTGGGAATTGCTCTGCATCACATTTAGCCTTAGATGATAAATCACCACACAAGGCAAAACACCACAAATTCAAACACATTTGTTGACTCAGATCTGAAACTTGGATCAAATGTTCTTCATTGCAGATTCAGCATGGATTTTAATTACATTCAGTTCCTGCAATGCTCTCTAAATTGCACTATTATTATTTGCCCCTAATTTCTGAAATTATCTCGTTAGCTTTGCTGTTTGCTTGGCCTCAGTTTCGTTTCGAGTTTGAACTTTTGCTACCAGAGGAGGCTCCAGTATTACAATAACATAAAATAAACAGAAACAATAAAGTCAGTAAAATGTTACACTTCAAAACAAAAATGCAATTCAAGTTAACTTTAAAAAGGTAAAAATAAATAAATAACAAAGAATAGGGAATGAAATGGTGGAGTGACCAGTGTAAACCAACAAGAAGCTCCCTGCAAAAGTAATATCATAAAAGCAATAAGAAATGGCATAACTCTTTAGCTGGTATGAGGGGGTGCGGGGGGGACCTGACAGGCTGCAGATAAAGGGGGCTAAAGCGCTAAGGCTGCCAGGAAGTGCAACATCCCTCCAGCACTCGGCACAGCCAGAGTCACACAGCGAGGCATCGAGCGTCTGTGTTCACTTGCACAGCAGCTGCGTCCTGCCGAAGGTCTACATCCTTTCTGGGAAATTAAAGCACATTCAACCACTCTGGTGCCATGTGAGGCTATGGAGTGTTTTTCCGGACACTGAATTAAAATACAACAACAACAACAACAAATTTATTTCTGTATAGCGCATTATCACAACATTACATTGTCTCAAAGCGCTTTACAATACCCGCACCCAAAGCCCCCAGTGAGCAAGCCAAAGGCGACAGTGGCAAGGAAAAACTCCCAAGAAGGAAGAAACCTTGGGAGGGACCAGACTCAAGGGGGGAGCCCAACCTCCAGGGGCCGGCAGGGATAGTCAAATAAGAGTCAAAGTCAAATAAGAGTCAAGATGATATCAACGATATCAACGTGATAACAACGTGAGCTTTGCCACCCCTATCAAGGGGGTGGGGGTGTATCAAGGAATTTCGGACCCCCTGATAAGATGTCACCTTGGATCCCCTCAGTCAGTTTTGCCAACCGGAGGGGGGTGGATTTATCCCTCTTGATCAGTAGATCAGTAGACTATGGGTCCACACATAGGTACACGGATACAGGCACACGCATACACAGACTCACACAAAGGTACACAGACACAGGCACATGCATACACACAGACACACACAAAGGTACACAGGCACATGCATACACACAGACACACACAAAGGTACACAGGCACATGCATACACACAGACACACACAAAGGTACACAGACACAGGCACATGCATACACACAGACACACACAAAGGTACACAGACACAGGCACATGCATACACACAGACTCACACAAAGGTACACGGACACAGGCACATGCATATACACAAACTCACACAAAGGTACACGGACACAGGTACAAGCATACACAGATTCACACAAAGGTACACGGACACAGGCACACGCATACACAGACTCACACATAGGTACATGGACACAGGCACACGGATACACACAGACACACACAAAAGTACACAGACACACACACAGAAAGTGTGAGCTGGTCAAGGAATTGGTCACTCGGGTCCAACACCTAGTCATACAGAGAGGAGCAGCCAGAGAGCGCTCCAGTGCGTCAGAGAAGTGTTTCCCTTTCGACAAAATGAGACGCTCCTTCTCCTGCAGAACATCATCAGTCTTCTGACAGCAAGCAGCCTTTTGTAGCTATGGTGAATGGCACACGCAGAGACTCGCGTTTCAGTTAGTGCAGAGACTCGCGTTTCAGTTAGTGCAAACACCATCAAAAAAGATCCACATGAATAACACCATAAAAAGGTGCCTTTGTGGGGCATCAGGTCTGTAATTAACATTCCTAAATTATCAGAAGCACAATGCGGCTTCCAGTCTGCTGAGCTTAGTCTGCAGAGCTTGCAGTCTGCAGGGCTTGCAGTCTGCAGAGCTTACAGCGAGAAGAGACCGGCTTCCATTCCCATCAGAAGGGTGACCTGCCAATGACAGCACAGCGACTTACCACCAGAGAAAACGCCAATGAGAGCTGACAGCGCACTGGTACAAACATCCACCCATCGTCTAATGCTGCTTATCCAGCACAGGGCTGTGATGAGAGTGAAAGAACAGGGTTCACCCTGTGGGACATGCCAGCCTATCAGAGGGCTGAAATCAAACAGAATATGAACAAACAGCCCTTTTTAATGCCCCATATCAATGCAAGGTGGAAAATATTACAACCGCTAAAAATTCTTGATTTATAGGCAAACTGCTCTTGGTGTAATATGGTCATCCACACCTCCTGCAGATAAGGAACACAAAGGCATCTGAACTGTTAACACTGTATTGTCTTGTGTCAGTGAGAAGGGATGAAGAGGAGAGTTGGGCGGGACCTAAAAAACCGGAAGAATGGTTCAGTTCAAATTCTGGAAGGTGAACTGTTGCTGAACTATGGAAGCGCAGAGCAGACCCTCTTACATGAGGCAGACCTTAACCCGACTCACTTCAGGAAACATCAGCGGTCAAGAATTTAAGGAGTTACGAGTCACGCAGCATTGAGGCGTACGAAATCAGAATTCTGTACAGTCCTGATCAGCTGTATTGAACCTATTACGTCCTAAACATGTGTGGCTCCAACCTCACTTTGCCTTTGAGTAAAAATAATTTTACTGTTGAGAATGAAATCTGCACATCGGGTGGAAAAAAAACAAAGAAAGACATTATTTTCCACCCCCATTGTGCCGCCCTATAAACTGACGTCCGCCCAGCCGCCCATAGCTTCTCCCTGAACCTTGATTCCCGCAACCGTCTGTAGGCGCGCGTCGCATCCTACGTGGGCGGAACCCAGCAGCGGGCAGAGCTCCTCGCGCCGCACCGCGCGACTTGGGGGCACGGGGCTCTGGCGCGCGACAAAAGCGAGCGCCCCGCTAATGGACTCCTTTTCAAGATCAACCGTGTCCTGCTAGCAGGCGCATTCAGCCATTAATTAAATATTCTGAATAATCTTTTCAGTGTCGCTTAGGGCAAAAAGAGAATGGAGAAGCCCAATAATCCAGTGTCTATTGACGGAGAGATGAGAGAGAAAGACAGAGAGAAGAGATGGAAAAGTATTCTCGGTCCGTAACAAGCTTTTCTCATTATTTAAACTGTCTTTTGTCCCCCGCCCGGCTGAGTCTAAATTGCAGTCGCTCGGGGGAATGTGGGCGATAAAAGCCTGCTTCTCTCCCACACGCGGTAGGTACTGCATGAATGTTAGCCAGCAAATCAAATGATCGGCCAAACCATTAAGTCTATATTGAGTGTTATTACCACACATGTGCGTCTTTGTGCAAGCCGGCTTTTCAAGGGACCCGAAATTTAATTAAATCCATGTACTTGTTGAGAGCAGGAATCAGCTGAGACAATAGCTGTCGCCTATTCAAATAGATAAATGTCTTTGGAGTTCATGTGATATATTACAGTAGTGTCCTCTTAATTCCAGTGCGTTCTGTGTCTATTCTATATGACATAATAAAGAAATTAGCCGTTATCTGTAATAAATTAGTCCTTCGCTTCTGAGTCCTCATAGGTCTTCCCAGTGATGCCTAAGTGTAGGACAATTGGAGGCCTGTATCTTTGACTTTTGGTTCAAAGAAAGTTCCACCCAGCCCACCCCCCCCCCAACAAGTAAGTATGGGACAGCTTACCCCAGATACATGAGCGACACAAGATCAGTGTGGGGATTCTCAGTTTACACATATACTGGACGCATGATTCAGATAATAAACGGGTATTTTTTGGCCTCCGAAGACACTGCCTGCTGAACTGGAATTCTGGCTGAGAATTCTATCAGAAATGTCAACTGCAGTTTGACATTCTGTGTACATGTTCCAGTGCCTTATACATTCATGGTCGGGGATCTGAATCTCACCTCTGCTCTGCGCGTGCAGTTCAAAGGCATGCAGTTAGGCTAACTGGTGTCTCTAAATTGCCCATAGTGAATTTGTGTGTGTGTACCCTGCAGTGGTTTGGCACCCTATGCTGTCTGCGATAGGCTCCAGCCCCCCTGCTCTCCCACCCCAAACAATCCTGACCAGCCTGTGATCAGAAGATGTATGGTCACTTTATTGCTTTGTAGAGCTACAAGAATGATTCCTGGTCTTAGAGGATTGTCTTATCAGGAGAGGTTAGCTGAGCTGAATCTGTTTAGCCTCCAGCAATGGAGACTAAGGGGGGACATGATCCAGGTATATAAGATTCTAACAGGTTAGCCGAATGGCTATTTCAGAATTAGTTTAAATAGTAGAACTTGTGGCCATAAGTGGAAATTAGCGGGAGAACATTTTAAAACGAATTTGAGGAAGCACTTCTTTACACAGCGTGTAGTTAGAGTATGGAATAGTCTTCCTGCTAGTGTAGCGCAAGCTAAAACCCTGGGTTCCTTTAAATCACAGCTAGATAAGATTTCAACAACTCTGAGTTATTAGTTAAGTTCTCCCCAAACGAGCTTGATGGGCTGAATGGCCTCCTCTCCAGTGTAAATTTCTTATGTTCTTATATTACTTTCCCGTATTCTAGGCTGCAATTTTCCTAATGATTAAGGAATGGAAATACGCTGCCCGGCCAAAAAAAAAAGTCGCCATTTGAATTTATATCAGCAAATACAGCTCAGCAATGTTATGCAGCAATAAAGTAAAATCAGCTGAGTACCTGAATCTACTGAATGACCAGGTTACACCTCCATCCATCATAAAGAGATTTTATTCTTTCCTGTTGGCATGGGTATATTCCAGCACAAGAATGCCAAGATTCATTGGGTTCGAATTGTCAAAGAGTAGTTCAGGGAGCATGAGGAATCATTTTCACATATGACTTGGTCACCACAGAGTTGTGACCTTAACCTCACTGAAGGTCTTTGGGATGTGCTGAAGGAGGCTTTATGGGGTGGTTCAACTCACTCATCAATACAGGATCTCAGTGAGAAATGAATGCAAATCTGGATGAAAATAAAGGGTGAGATGTAGCATAAGCCTGTGGAAACGATGCCATGAGGAATGTGCGCCATAATCAAGGCTAAAGGCGGTCCAACGAAAAATTCAAATGCCGACATTTTTTATGGCCGGGCAGTGTATATTTTTACATTTATCTGATTTTGCAGGGATAGGTGAGGAGGAGTGGCAGATAACCAGGGTTTTGACAGCTGGTTAGGGTCTCCTGTCCATAACTTTGAGATCTGTGTAACCCAGTGCTTTTTTTTCCGAATCTCTTCCTGCTCTGACCTTTGATGTCATCCTGATGCCCACCCAACAGGTGACTCCCTTCAGTCCTCGCACACGCAGCAGAGTCTATTATTCATTTAGGTTTATCCACCAAAACAGTTTCTTCATCTTCTGCGCTGTGATGAGCCAGTTCCTACCCCTTGCCTGTGCCTTAGGGGTTTATTCTAGGTGCTTTATTAATAGAACAGGCACTCATATCCATAGATAATCTCCACCAGTTCACACCGATGTGTCACTCCTAAGTGCTACGAGAGGGCCTCCTCGGAAAAGAACCAATGACATTCCTTAGACTTGGCTTACCTCCAGCATCATCCTACTGTACATGCACGTAGTAGCTCACTCACCAGGATTGAAGAGGACGAGGAACTTGATGCAGGTGATCTCCCTCCGGTCCACCTGCAGTGACTGCAGCTTGCCCACCAGCTCTTGTCCCCTCTGGACCAGGTTGCTCAGCGTGGAGCCAGCCTGGGCAGTGATGGATGTGATCTCCAGCTGGAACAGTGACGCACATGTCACACGTTCATACCTCAAGATGTCTGTCACACATACCCCAGCAATATGTATTACTCTTATCACAATAACAATGACACAATGGAACACTGACAGTTCCAGGTCTTCCATTTATGACGACATCATCTGAAGGAGTTTGCATTCATCCTAAGCCAGGGTCTCTGCAGATTCTGGAAACTCATTCCATCATTTCATTAAAAACAGAAAGGACGACCCTAGAAGACAGCAACTGCCACCAGTGCCAGCATCTTTGCTGCTCAGTTTGAAGACCTGACGGACCTTTTGAAACACCCGCAAGCCCACCTCTACATACTGGGCTCCCTGCTTCTGTCTGTACACAAACCTCCAGAACTTTAAATGTTTTCTTTAACTCTGTTCTGCATTTGATTCTGATCCAGACCATGAATAACCACAGTGTCGTCTTTTGTGTGGGAAACGGAAGCTGGCAGCTAACAGTGACAGATAAACAGAAGAACAAGACATTTTCTGCTGTTTTCTTCTAAAAGTGTTTTTTTGCCAAATTCTAGGGGCTTTTGTTTAACAACGGATCATTGTTTTTGTTCTGTTAAAAGTTATCTATGGGAAAGCAATCAAACATTAGCAAACAAAAGCAAGCTTCTGTATTCGTCATTCTGCATTAGGGGGGACTTTCCTCCCAAATACTCCCAAAAGGCATTTCCCAAGATTATGAACACATGACAGCTGACTCCTCGCAACATGGACGGTTCTAAGGTCTGAATTTGCTAGGCTACCAAGAATCGTTCCACTGGAGGAGTAGCAGCCATCTTGCCTGCATAGGTGTGTTTTTCCTCATCTTTGCATGTGCGTCGGTGGCTCTCTGTGGGATCCTCACCTCCTGGCCAGTGATCAGTAGTAAGCTTCCCTCTTTGCCATGTTGAACCTGCCGGGACACGTGGTCCAGCACCAGCAGCTCACTCCAGCAATTGTGCAGGAGCTTCATTTGGTCGCCCACCTGGCAGAGGAAGAGCAGTTTGCACTAAGCAGAGGATGAAAGTGCCACCGTACTATCTTCTGCAGAACAGGAATTAATGCTGTGTAATAGTCTGCGACATTCATACTGTAGGAAAACAGACAGATGTGTGTCCCAAATATTTTAGGTCAAAGGCAATTTGAACATAAGTAATTCTTGTTATCTACTTGGCTGCTCTTGAAATACAAGGGTACGATTCTATCCATCCATCAATCCATTCATCCATTCATTTTCTGTAACCACTTGTCCTATTCAGGGTCACGGTGGGTCTGGAACCTATTCTAAAGGCTGTGGGCCTAAAACAGGGAACATGGGTACAATTCTAGCAACCCTTAAACTCTGCTCTGAAGTTAAAGAAGAGGTGAAATCTGTAATGCATAGCAGCTTGACAGTTTCAGCTGATCATTACCCATCACTGAATTCACTTCTTCAGTGTCTCCTTTTCTTCAACAATCCTAACCTCAATGGAGGCATGAACGTGTTTGTTGGCTTGTTCCTGGCTGCATGTCTACAGGGGAGAACTTACATCTTCAGTGGGACTCCACTCAGGGCTAAAGGTTAAATGGCAAAACACACTAGAGATGTAAAGAACTGTAGGGTTCATGAAGGATACTTTCTAGTGGCTACCTGAGCCTTCGTCATCCAAATCACTGTATTCCGGAAACACCACAGAGCTTCCATCTTTGTCGGGAGCCCTCGTTGCCATGGGAGGCATCACTGCGGAATATTCCGGGCAACGTTTCCTCTACAATAAAAGCTTGAGCTTCTCCTATGCTGGGTAACAGAGATACTCAAACACACAGCTCTCAGAGCCTTGGAGAGGACAAGCACAGTCTTGGAACGGCTGGAATAGCCCACAGAAAAGCTTTTCAAACGACGCAGAACACCAATAACAGAAATACATTCTTTTTATTGGATTCATTCCTGCCTGTGTATTTCCAGCCTCAGAATCTGCATGCTCAGATTGCCTGCCAGTAGAGTGTTACCAACAAGGCATCATTCGTCCAACACACCTCTCCAGGCAAGCTCAAGGCTATATTAGAAATCTATTAAAAAAAATGTCGATCCTGATATATTCCAAACAGAATATTAGTAATAGTAATTCAGGTCCAGGGAGTAAAAGTCCAGACCAAGATTTTGTTTCAACCAACCAGCTGAGTAACTCTGTGACTGTGACTCTTTATGCTCAACTGGTTGGTTGAAACAAAATCTTGGTCTGGACTTTTAC
>JAODJX010000050.1:108757-128648 GCA_026776945.1 Isichthys henryi
GGGGCAGAGAGGTGACAGACCAAGGTCCTTGGAGCAGGATAAGACCAGCTGATGTCACCACATCGCTTGTAGCCCAACCAAGCAGCTGCCTCTAACTGTCATGGTTTAGACTCATGTTGATTAGTTGACTAATTAATTAGCCAGTTAACAAGCTATGGTTTATCTACATATATGGGTTGGTGAAAGTTAGTTAGGGTAAAAGAATGAATCTTGAAAATACAACTGAAAATAACTACGTGTGGACCTGTAGTGCATTTCGTCACTGTCTTATGTGTTTGCTAAACAATTAGCAAATGTTTATGTATCCATTAATCTTACTGTAGAAGCAGATTTACTCAGGCAGGGACACAGAAGTGTTAATGGATATCAAAATTCATATTTATTAAAGACCTACCAACCAGATTAGTGATTCCTGCCGTCACTGATTTATTAATTGATATGAAATACGAATTCAAATGTTGATCGTGGTGTTTTCAGAGCAGGACGTCGTGCAAAATTAACGCGAAAGAAAATTACTGAAGCGTGCATTGCCCGCCTTGTACAAGTGGCATGAAAGAACAAGCCACTTCCATTTCCTTTCTAAAGCAAAAACGCTCAGTCCCTTCTGACTGTACGCGGAATTTAGGAATTAGCTAAACCCATTTGGCGAAATTCAATTAACGATCGTTAATGACTGAAAAACGTTTTATTGAGATGGAAGGGGACGTCTGATTACAAGAAGAGGATAACGGCATTAAAAGTGCCGTGAATGAACTTGAATACTGCTAATATCGTTTGGCAAATAAACCAAATAGGCCTACAACGTTATACTGATGGACTGATTCACTTTTCCTGACTGTACATCCGGGAAAACATTTTATGCATTAATAACAGACACGTAGAGAAACAGTGAAGGAAACGTCGGCTATATGAATAAATTTCCCCCAATTTGGAAAAAAAGATGTAGGCTATAGATTTTAAAAGCAAGTCTAATAAACTAACTAAAATTAATAAACTATAAAAAGCAGTTAATGACTTTTTCAACGTAATGACTTTTATTAATGACTATTATAGTTGCAATTCTGTGCTCTTAGGTTATATACACTGTGAAGCCATTTTAAACATGGAGTGGAAAAAAATAATAAAACAATTTTCTGCAGTTGTTCTTATTGTGTTAAATGGAAAAAAAAATGTGCCATAAATGTAAAACTGGTCTAGAACGAGAAACTGCGACGTGAAAAGTTCATTAGCTAAGAGTCAGTCATCCCGACCCTCAAGAACATTAATTTCGCGTGCGGAAGCTCTGGCGTAACCTTTATATATGATAAAGACGGAGTTCATCTTGTTTAACGACATTTAGGCCTGTTTACGACGATTTTTGTAGTTCAGGCTCTATCAATGTACTCCACGCATATGAAATACTCCATAGATTCAAAAAGATTTGTCGTGTAGAATTTGTCGTGTTGTATAATTACAAATCGCCCTAATAGTGAAATTCGTACTTCGCTTTTTGCTATTATAGCAGCTTACAAATCCATTTCTTTTTAGTTAATACGTTTTGTTAATGATATAGAACGATATGTACAAGTATATAAAATAAATATGAATACAAACATACTATTTATATATGTTTTTTCCCGGTAACATCACACCATACCGCGTCTAATGACGTATCCGATCTTTTAAATGGATTCAAGGTCAGTTATCATTGTCGTTTCATACGTTTGGTACAGAAATGAAATGACTCGTTACTTTCACCCTTTAGTGTTAATATCGGGCGACTGAGACCAGCCGGCGCCTTCAGTGTATAATGAGGCTTTCGCGCCGGTCTCGTTCGTCGCTCGGTCACACAGCCAGCGCTACTTATCATTGACTGTGACTATAGTCATCGGTCTCCGACCGGAAGGAAAGTCTCATCTACGCCTCATTGCCTCTTCGCGATGTGAACTTGCGCACTTCAGCCCAGGCTGAACGGATCGTTTTGATAATGAACCATATTTATCCTTCGAGGTCCTTCGCATACGCTACTGCCTTCAAAGAAGCCGATCAACTACCCAATGTGTTCAGGCAGAGTGGATACACTCTTCCACCACAAATACACAAAAAACACACACACACACCTCACAATCACAAAAAAGTCCTGAATTTTTCACAATGTACAGTAGTCTCCCAAGCAGTTCATACCCAAACCCACCCCTTTGAATTACAATTATGCTTCTCATGATTCCCCCCCCAAATAAAACTTATTCCTGTCTGGAGCAAATCAAAACTCATCCGCATGTCCCTCTGATTTTAAGAACTCCCCAGTCACGTTATGCCTGCATTTCTATCCAGGATCCCCCCCCCACACACCGCACAGGTAACTCAGCTCAGATTGTCATAGCAAGAAGCCTGGAACATGTTTTCATTCTGTATACAACAATGTAAAATACAACAGCTGAACACCACAGGATTCACATTCCAGCCGTATCTGACATACTGAACAGATTTACCGGCAGGAGATGAAAAAAGCAGAATGTCTCCGTACTGTTCCGCTCATCAAATATTTTTTCTGTTTGAAGCTTCACAGTCGCACCAAACGAAATGAGAAATCAGAATGGTGCACCACCATATAGCAAGGTCTTCCATTAAATCTCTGCATGCGAATTACACGTCTTTGATTGCTTTTAACTATTTAAACCAAATATTTTGCTTTTCCCCCATACTCTAAAAATATAGATTGAATCAGTTATTATTAAATATCAACAGATTAATTTTTACTGTTAAATGACACAAAACAGGAAAAGGAATCTGATTGAAAATATAATTCTTTGGCGCAGAAATGGCCTCTTGACTACAGGCATCGGATAACAGATAAGAAATATGTGGAAATCATTTCATGTTTCAGATTTTTTTTCAAACTGCAATCATGTCAAGCCACAATACCGTCAATTAGGTACGGGCAAATCTAGCAGATCATTTAACCAGAGTGAAATCTCACTTCCAGCTGCTCTCTTAGAAACGTGTTCAGATTAAGCCCCAGAATTAACAGCAGGCCTCTTCGTGGGGATCGTCTGCCTTCTGCCCAGCCGCTATATGACACTAAGCAAGGACCTTGCATTTCCTCCAGCCCTCTCTCAAGTACCAGTGAAGCCACACCACCACACTACAACTCTGCCTACTAAAAGAATCACGGGTGTGGGGGGGTGTTAATGAAGAGCAGGACCCAGCCCTGATCCCCGAAGGATGAAGATCATGTCAGATCTGGAGAACATGATTTAATCTGCTCTTCACTGACACCTGAAACACTAGGTCAGTTGACCCATTACCCAATTCACTGCTTCAGTAAAGCGAATAAGATGCGAGGCTGGGAGGGGGGACATCATGCGGAGCGCCAGCCTTCGAGGGTCAGGACTGGCCATCCTGGTTTGAGCGCCGCGCTGGGAAGCGAAGAGACGGGCTACGTGTGCCAGTGCAGCCTGCAGCAAGGCGTCGCTCCAGGCGTGAGCGCTAACAGTGACGAGTAACTGCTGGCCAGGTTAAAGGGGCTGATGGGATATCAAAGCACCAACCAGCACATGCGAATGCTTGCAGCTATGTGTGTGGAGAGCCTGTTATTCCCCCCCCCCCCCCACCGCTGCAAACAAAAAGTCTAAAATGGTTGCCTAGCCTCTACACACCCTGGTTAATTCTAATAGGCATCTCTGGGGAAATATTTTGTTTATTATGATTGACGGGGGGGCTGTGCCGTGGCTGCTCTGAGGTGTCCATGTGCACCTGGCTTCGCTCTGAGGGCGGCGGACGTAAAAACCGCGACCCCACTAGGGGGCTAATTTGCTTCCTGAAGACCCTGCTACGAACCTCTCTAGAAAATTTTCATATTTCTCTGCCTAAAACAGAGAGAATGAAAACATTTTTTAAATTTACATCGATTTTAAAATGGGGTCTTTCATGTGCACACGGTCTACTTATAGAGAAAAGGTGTGCGATGAGAATATTGTTCATTATTAATTCTTAGAACACATCTTACACCCTTACTATAATTTCACAAACACTCTTCTGTAAAAAGATACAATTAATTGATATGAACTGCTGCTAAGCACTGAACTTCATAAGGGAATGGAGATCCATAAACATTTCTTCACCAAATAAAATCATCCATGATTACAGATGGGAATCTGTTATCTAACCTTCAGACAGTATTACTATGGGAATCATGTGCATTCTCACATCCTGTGAAAATAAGGTATTCTAGATGATGTATCATTTCCTTACCCTGTTTTTACAGCACTAAAAATCAATCAGCATGGCTGTGTTAAGTACATGACCAGGCTCACACCCCAAAGATCAATGACAAAAGTGCCGATACGTTTTTTCGGACCCATTTACTTGTACTGAAGACACCATCTGATATCTTCCCCCTTTAAAAGGCTGCCACAGAGGACCTCTCGCTCATGCTAACCTCTCGCTAACGGCAGCGAGAGCACACAGCCGGGACTGTGAACAGGCAGGAGGTTAATCGCCACATGCCCTCACACTCCCTGAACCCTTCATCACCTTATGTTCCATGTCAGCAGTCACTCTCCCTGCAAGCACCACTGTCCCAGAAACACGTAATAACACGACCCCTGACCTCTGACCCAAGCAAGTAAAAAGAAACTGCCCTGGGGGTTTATGGGAAATATGGCCTGATAGCAGTGTATTTTAAAACGATATCGTCTATTTCTACATGCACATATAAGTGACATGTGCCAATACAGCACATCATATGTATATATATAATATACTGCATACGGAATAATCTGGACCCCCCCCCACCCCCATTGCCGTCACGCTCAGTTCTCTGCTTCATTTCCTGCATTATCCTATCAAGTATTTTCAGAAATTGGGTGTAAATATGGCCATTGTGATATTTTGGGGAGTAACAGGCTTAATTCCCACTGTCAAGCCTGCATCGAGAACGTTGACAGTAACATAGAACCCGGAGGGCCTTAGTTATTTAGGAGAGTGCTTCCCAATCCAGTCCTCGGGGACTCACAGTCGGTCCATATTTTTGCATTTCCCTACCGGTGTGGGGGGGGGGGGCAGGAGCAAATATTGCTACTGGAAGATGGGAGGGAGCAAAACTATGGGCTGTCTGTGGGTGCCCAAGGACCGGATGGAGATAAACGTCGATTTAAAGAAGAGGATTCTTGCGGCCGCCCGTCAGCCAGAAAAGTCTGGGGGCTGTTACAGTGTGTAGGGGTTGAGAGGACTCGGCTACCTTGAGCTCCTTGAAGAAGATGCAGCTGCGAGCCCACTCCACGATGGAGAAGAGCGTCTGGTCGGCCATGCGGCACATGAGCCCGAAGGTGCTCAGCTTCTCGTGTTTGCCGCGGCTGCACTGCTCCTGCTGCAGGTACGTCATGATCTTGTTCTGTACCTGCAGCTCGTCCGGCTCGCAGCGCAGCAGATCCAGGACCAGCTGGGGAATGCAGGGAGGCTGCGGGGATCCCGAGGGGTACACCTCTGGGTATGGGTAGCCCACCAGAGACTCGGGGGAGCTTGTGTAGTGGTCGGGGAACTCGGACTTGATGGCCCGGCTGGAGAAGGAGCTGTACTGGTACTGGACAGGAATTGGGCCGTGACTCTGCATAGTCATACCCAAGGGAGGAGGGGGTCCGTATGGGCTGCGGTCGTAGTCTGTGGGCACCATTGGGGCCTGGGGGCCGGGCAGCATGGCCTTTGAGACGGGGTGGGGCCCCGGCAGGCTGGCTGTGAAGCCAAAGTCAGTCTGCACTGGGGACATCAGGGGAGGCGTGGACTCCAGCTTGAAGCCGTTGGCCCGGATCAGCGCCTTCTTCTGCTGCTTCAGGGCCCGGTCGCGCTTGTACATTGGGCCGAACTTGTTCCTTCCCCCTCTCATCCTGTCAGCCCGGACGGCTGACGGAAGGAAAGACAAACAAGGTCACATGACCACGCAGCTCTCAGTTTTAATTGGCTGCCAACGAAAGCGAGAGCTCAAAATAGATCGGGGGTAGTTATTCATCAGAGCGACATCACCCAAGGATCCGTTACAAAACATTTTGGAGTTCTTTCCAAAGATAATAAAACAGTAAAAAAAGGAGAAAAAAAGACTAACTACTCTTAGCACATGTACCCTTTTCGTTTTTCCTCTTTCATTTTTGAATAGGAATAAAAACAGTAAAGCTTTCATTAAAGTGTTTTTTCAACGGTCTCCAGAAGGCCTCCCGTCTTTCATCTTGTTATCCGTTCAGGCCGTCCAAAGCGAGATTCCCAGAGTTTTATCAGCCGGTTAAGAATGCGTCGCTTCTCCGCGGAAGCAGGTGCTTCTCTGCATCTCAGACAGGGAGATGCATACATTATTTTTGCTCGTGTATTCCCAAACTTAACGGGGACACGTGCGCTGCTCATGTTTCCCTTCCTGCGACCTTTTCCTTAAACATCATAACGGCCTGTTCTTTTTGTTACGATCGTAAGCTGTAGTAAATTTTATTAAAATATTACGTTAAAAATGCACTATTACTAAAAGTAATGTGTCATGATACGTAGGCTTACACATTTTTAAACAGTGCCAGTTTAATACATTGCCGAATACTGGCGCCCAAATTATACCCACAACAAATAATTCTAGCAGAAAATGAATGAACCACGTCATAGACAAAAATCCCCAGAATTCCCCACATGATTCCCCGCGTACGCATGAGGTTACAGAAAACGTAAAATTACCATTATACCATTAAATTTCTTAACAAACCGAATCGCCGACAATGTGAAATAACCAATCCTACAGGAATCTACAGTCCAGAATTAGTGCTTAAATGTTTTTGTTTCTTTTCCACAAAAACTGCAGGGCAATAGTAAACTGTAACAACAGTACAGTCCAAAAAAATACGCCTAAGGAAAGACGTCACCTGTTTTGTCATATAAAAAACTGTATAAAATTGCCGTAGTTTCTTCACATCGTCCATTTCTTTATCTAATAGGTCTGATATAATTTTGTTTTTAAAAATCGACATTGACATCGGAAGAATTTATTTACCTTCTAACCTCATTCCGACGTTTAGGCATTTCTGGAATCGACAGAAAGGACACCTTTTCCTTTGCGTTTTGTCAATTTTACAGTCCTGGTTTTCCGCGCAAGTGTACCTCTTATTATTTTGAACAGTCCTCTTGAAAAATCCCTGAACAGAAGAAAGTAATTAGAACCACAGAAAAATTACAATAGAATCATAATCACAGGAATGGTATTTAGACGGCAATAGCAACATTATTATTATTAATTATAATAACAATAATGTCGTCATGCAAGAGCGTATCGTTTCTCTGTCTTCGAATACCTTACAACTTTCGCAAGTGAGCAGTCCGTAATGGTATCCGGAAACCTTATCTCCACACACGGGACATAATTCCTCCAGATCTTCATCATACGTGTAATCCATTACCCTCAAAGAAAATCCTAGCGGAACAGATAGACAGTGATTTAATAAAATCAAAGACTACCAATAACTTCATTTCATTTAGGGACACGTCTATCAAACCGCTATATTTATTTAGATGTACATGCGCCAATTTATACACTATAACATATTGTCAAGACACAACATCGGATCAATTCTTGTAGAAAAATTTATTTTATTTTATGGAGGAAAAAAATAGGTGTGCTACGAATATTAGCTGTGAAGGAAAGCATCGGTGTTTTAGTTCTTAAAATGAACAATTCATCTAACTTAAATCAAAGTGTAATTTTAAATAAACAGTAAAATAACTACAAAAAACTAAGTCTTAAATAAGCAAGATTTGTAAAAACATAAAATATATGTAGAAAAATTATAGGCCTACTTATAGGCTAACTAAACATAAATTAAAACATAATTTCAAAATAATATTTGACATGGAAAAAATACCATATGAAAAGGAAATAATAGCTGCCGAGGTTTTAAATTAAATTTAATTGTTTCGGTTAATTCCGTTATACGTTTACAAAATTATATTACGCAATTACTAATTGCACAAAAACATGGGATATTAATATCTATACGATTTTCTATTCGAAAGATTTTCCTACCGTGTATAATAACTACCTATGTGAATAAATAGCATCTGATGTGCAAAAAAATTAAATACGTAGTTTTTTCTATTAATTTTGAAAATGTGTCAAAATTTGCATAATGCATTTATATTCCAAGTCTAGGCAATAGAAAATAACAATATTCTAAGGAGGTGGAAAGTCGTTACCTTAATGGTTGCCCGTGCTGTGCTCTCGGATAAAACGCGGAAAATTCCCTAAGTATGGATACGCATGAAAGGGAAGATGGGTCAGGACGCGCGACGTCCAATGACGCGCTGGACGCTATTGGCATAAGCGGAAGCCGCGCTCTTACTTACGCTTTAATACGGCCCGGGGAGGGGGGAAAAGACCCTTCCTACTGGGAGAAACGCCAATGAGAGACGGACCAGAACCACTGTGTGAGAAAGTCTGCTCACTGCATAGCACGGGAGCGTAGGAAACGCGGGGAAAGAAACAACCCATGTAATGGCGGAATCCCAGAAACATACCTACATGCTACACCTAGAAATGAAAATTACTAAGGAATAATATACAGTATCCATTATTCATTGTTTTCCTAGACTCGGTGCTAGTTTCATTATTATCACTGTAGTAGAAGCAATAGATTGTGCTATTATTTCTGGCTATAAACATATATTCATATTTTATTGGAATAGGAATATGAAATCGACAGGGGGTGAGTGATTAAATGTTGCGCTCGCCGGAAAACTTTATTGAAATTTATAAGAAGTGTCAAGGTTGTGTTTTGCATATATGCATATCAGATTTCTTCAAGAACTGCATTCCTCTCTATCTATCTATCTATCTATCTATCTATCTATCTATCTATCTATCTATCTATCTATTAATACTTTTCAAATAGGAAATTCCGATTAGCACATCCGCAGTATTTAAATATCGCCTGTGTAATAAACATAGTAAACATTATTTAATATCAAGGAAGATAAAATCGAATCCCAATCGGGCCCAATCGGGCGCCATGTGCGAAAGCCACTACAAAATAAAGCAACGCGAAGGGCGAACTCAAAAGGTTACAACACGATTAGCGGCGAAGGCCTCGACCACCGCTCACAGCAGCGGCTCTCGTCGCAATGACAGCAGACCGCATTAATTGGTCGACATATTTATATTCGCATTGTTCATTTGTGCAAATATCGAAATCTGTAGCAGTATGAACGAAATACTTAAAATGTCTTTACAAAGAGTCCATATAGGAAATCTCTTGACATATTTAAATGTTCTTTATAAAATGTCACATATAAAAAATAAATCATCGCTCATATGGGCCTATAACCTAAAATTAATGACATGGAATATAACTTAAAATTTAAAACTAATGCAACTCTGCGCTTTTTGAAATAACATTATGTGTTACTCTTTTCATTATTATGACTGTTTCCGTCATTATAAATCTACAGAAATTCAGGGGGCTGTTCATTATTGTAGCCTACACCTTACCGCTAGCATTCCGTTCATTTCAATCATAAGTTCCAAATACTTCCATTTCACAATGGAAATTGCTCGAGGGAAATTCACTATTAAAATTATTGAACAGTAATGTTAAACAGCCTAGTGGAAACATTTAAAGCCAAACAAATTTTCTTGTCAACAGAACGGATATTTGGCCGACATGTGTTAAATTGAATAACAAAATGTTGCCTAATTAAGACGATAATACTGAAACGCGCACAAACCGGTGTGTTAAACAATCAGATTTATCATTTTCGTTTTTGTAATGTAGTTCTTATAATATCTGGAACCGTTCATCACCAATCAACAAGACTAAAGTGAAGTATTCACTCGTTTGGGGGAAGGTGTATTCATGGTAGTACGAAACACTGAAACAATGTACAATATTTCATTATTCATTAAATATGCTGGAACTTATAGTAGGCCTAATTAAGTTATTTCGCCAAAAATGTTGAATTCAATTCAACACTGTCAAAGTGTATTTTAAAGTGTTGCAGGGTGATTATTAGCCTAATTGATACCGTTACTTGCAGATTAACGCTTTATACACATGAGTTGTTTTTTTATAAAAGCATAATTGGACAATGAGAAACTTTTAACGTGTCTTTCTAATTATAATACACACCACTCGAGTAGCATTTGTCAGCGCATCTCTATACACACATAGAACCATTTAAAATTTAAGAACCAACAATTAACTCGGTGAAAGATAAAACTTCCGTTATTAGTTTATTCTTTAAGTTTGGCATGCCGCGATTTATGTTTTGTTTCAGAATTTCAATGGTTGAATTATATGCCATGTTGCGTCTCAAGTTTGCAAACATATTTTTGACCGGTTTTTACCGCGTGCGGAGTGAATAAAAGAAAATAACACAGAAATCTCAGTAAACAAGAAATCACGGTATACGTACCTTTGACTTCGTCGTGTTGTGTCAGGCTGGATTCGGAAGAGGCCGCAGCAAAGGACATTATAAAATACGCCCCTCCAGGTTTTCGCACAGCTCGTGTCAATCTCGGCAGGGTCAGTTATTTTTATTACCGTTATTTTTAATAAAAAAATATATATGCAGGGGCTGTATGCAATTATAAGTACCAAGAAAGAAGGCGCGCCGCTGAGATCCAGATGCCCACGCTGACCGCTGGGTAGCTCCTTTACTCCCTTTTCTGTTAACTAAGCGTGTGGTCGCAGAAGTTCTGATTGGACATGGAGCTCATGTGATGAGGCCGTCGCTCGGTTCATTTCTTACAGAACAGAAAAGTGCTCTGAAGGAGAAGTTCTATGTAAGTCTTATTATGGAGAAGCCATCGATCGCTTCGCGTTTTAACCCTCATGTCTAATTATTAAGTGTACGCTTCACCACATGCAAATCTATTGATATTGCCGTGTTTCCCCAGCGCAAACCTTTTACAGAAACGCGGCTACACCTGTGTACATTATATTGCAGCCCGCATTTCTGCTCGCGCTTAAGAATAGACTGAAGTCTTGGCTGTTATGGAATTTCTGAAGAAGCAATATTTCCGAATTAATATTTCAACATAACCATTTTGACAGCTGTAAGGCACGTATTGAATCGATCATAACTCTCTAAAGATTTAAGAATTTATCAATTTCTGAAGAAAAAAACACAGTTATAATAAATAATTCGCCTTAGGTATGATTCAGATAATAAACTGAATAATTGAATTATGTACGGAAATAGATAGGATTACAGTGATATGAATGATGCGAAACTTAACCTATATATCTGCGATGAATACAAATTTAAAACAAATGGTATGCAAAGCATGGTGCGTTTTCGGGGAACCGTTACCCTGATTTCCCATCATGCACTAGCATCATTTTATTTCGTTGTGGACGCCTGGTAACCGATTTCGTATGTGCGGGTCGTTTTATCCGCATCGCATTAATGCAAATTAACCGAATGGGTATAAAATGTCGATTCAAATGTCATACCTTAATCACCGGAAAAGTCATATTGGCTACCCTCTTATGAAAAATAATAGGCTGGTATTTTTGCATCGTCTTTTAAATTTGATTTTACGTTCAAGAAATTGCAGTTCTTATACTTGGCAGTTTATTCTGAACACTTCGGAAATAATAAATCGACAAACTAAAACAATTAAGTTTATTTGAAATAATTCCCACAAATTTACATAGTTATTGTAAGGATAATGCGAGTATAAGAAATAGACAACAGGCAATACACGAAGAACGGTCAAAAATATTTACAAAAGCTAAAGAACCAACTTAGTATTTTTACAGCACATTTAATTAGCAGATAATCTGAAAAAAATATATAGAGAGCGGAAATTACAGGTGGCCTGAACTGCTGTGCGCTTGTCATACAGATTGAGCCAACAGCAAGACCTACAATTATTACAATTATGCAATTAGGAACGTAATCGGCGTAAGGACGTGCACAGCTCTGTATTCGTGATTTAAAGAGACACGCATGGATGACCGTTAGATTAAGGAGAAATTGTTACCGTCCAATGCCAGTGGTTGCCCTACCGCGTCTTCATTATCTCCTCAAGAAGCAGCCGGTCAGTATGGAATGACTCACGCCTGGGAAAAAAAAAACTTTACTTTCCTACACATGGATCATACAGCAGAAGATAACAATAAAGATACTTTGACTTTCATTCTTTATTAAAGAAACATTAAAGAAAATGTGTGTCAGAGTGATATCATAGTAACCGAATGTGTCAGCGGCGCTGCATTAGATAGCTGAAATTGTCAACTAACTATTCTTCTTCTGCTGCCATTGACACTGACATCGGAATTTGATAATGCCACGCGGGCCACACGGAGAAGAATAAAGGTGACGAAAGGAACTTGACACTGGGTGGGAGAGAGGCAGAAAGCGGGCCGCACAGAGGCACGTGTGAGTGACTACGCTTCGGCTCGCTAGCTGGAGAAAGCGGAGACTTGTGACAGGAAACAAAAGTTCTTACTTTCCGCCTTCTATGGTTTTTCAGGAATATTGTGGATGTCAAACTCATTCCCTAGTCACGGCGTGTACGATGCTTGTTTTGAGGTCAGGCGTTTGAAAAGAATCTACATATAGGCGTAGATTCCCAGCATAGTTAACAAACTGGATAAATTTGGTTGATTCAATTAGGTGGTGATATATCACATGGGGCCGGGAACAAAATATGTACGAAAAATGCTAAAATTGTCTGTAAATGAAGGCCCGTGATGCTCTAGTACTGTATCGGGGTCGTGCAGATAACAGAGAAGATTATTCATTTCCATTAATTCCTAGGTGTCGACATCATGGCATTAAAAACGCGTGTCTTTGGAAATATCTCCAAGTCCAGGGAAGCCCATTGCATACTCTGGCTTTATAATGACTCACAAAGCGCATTCGCTTGAGGTTTTCATATTCAGCCAATCAGGAGTCAGTACCTGCTGTAGTTACAGGAGTCTTTACTGGACACCCTGCAGGAGGCGATCTAATGCTGATTCTACATTCCTTCTTATATGGTTTTCGTATCTCTTGTCAGCTCTTCGTCACAAGGGACGTCCTAAGCATCATCTCTTCCTCAACCAGCTGTTACCATAATTTTGTTCCTTATGGGGTTTAGGTAGACCCCGACCCTATGTGATGTGGCTGTCAGTCATTTCTTACGGTTTCATCCTGCCTGTGAACATAATTGTGATGAATCCATCTGTACAAGATTTTACACACACACACAGTTATCATTGGTATATATATCAGTGGAAACCGCTTATGGTGATCACAGTTACGATCCACTGCTTATATGGATCAAGAAGCTTGGGACAGAATCATTCCTGTACAAATACTGTTTAAATAATTTGCATACAATAATCAAGTAGTCCACTTAGTGATCATTTAGGGTGCATAAAAACATGAAATACATGAATAGTGCAGTAATGTTTTTTCTTTATAATGATCAACTGGTTATAGCGATCAGTTTCAGAGCCTACGTAATTCCATCACAGATGCTACAGTAGCAAGCTTGGATACATGACTAAAGGCTAGGCTACACACTACTTGTATGTACTTGTTTTATATGACATACAATATGACAACGTCTTACAAAGCGAACATGGAGTGCAAATATATACCTACATGGTTACACTGTGCAACAGTTAGCGGCAAGCATTTTCTAAGCAAAGAATTATGATTTAGAGATCAATGGTCATTGTTGACACACCACAGCACACAACAACGAAATGTGTCCTCTGCATTTAACCCATATGTGACATTGTAACATAGCAGGGGGCAGCTAATTCAGCACCCAGGGAGCAGTGCTTGGGGGTGGTACCTTGCTCAGGGTACCTCAGTGGTGCCTTGCTGGTCGGGGATTCAAACCAGCAATCTTTCAATTACAAGTGAACTTCCCTAAACATTATGCGACCGCTGCCCACAGTTACGCTATTCAGTTAAAGGTTACCTTCTCTCTAACGGTTACATTCTATAAGGATTACGTTGTCTTCTGCAGGTTACATCTTTTCAGTATTGTCCTAAAGAATTTCTCTAACTATCATATAGTGTTATACAATATACCATATGCTATATATGGTATATACAATATACCATAGCCATACGTCAAAAATGATATTGTTATGGCATGAAGAATGACAAAAATGAATCCAGATGTAACCTTGATCCTATTAAACTGGAAAAAGGACGGACAAAATGTGTCCCTATTATTTCAAATACAAAAGGCTCTTAAAGCTGCTCGGTTTAATCTATAAAGAAAACTTTTCTTTGCGTAAGCATTAGCCGGAGTTTGGAATATTTAAGGAATATTTATAGTTGAGACATTGTAGCAATTCCAGAAGGACTAGATTAAATTCTTTAGACGCTTAGTTGAATTATCATCGTGGAGCAGCTGACCTCCAGTCGTCTTGAAGCAACCTCTGCATTGACTTTAATCAATGCCGCCATTTGCAAACTTCAGCTTGAAGAAATGGCGTCTGTTTTGCCTTTCATCCGGAAGTCACCGCTGTTTCAATGTTGAATTTTCCAGAAATGTATCAGTGCGGATGGTAGAGATGATCTAAGTTAACTGCTCGATCGTTAGCTAACCAATGGACCATATATCTGTAACGATTTCAACAGAAACTGACAGGTGGGCAGCATGGATTTACACCAATGTGGGACCGAACCTGATATCCAGCGAGTCGTCATTTTACTATTAATGTTTTCCCATGCGTTTAGGATTAGGTAGCACACAGCACAGTTTAAAACCAGGTTAGAATATCATTAACTTGAGCAGAATTAAATGTCTTAAAGTCATATTCGGAAACTTGGGAATATCCCTGTAATTCAACCAAGCGCACAACACAGCCTCAGACTAAATATCTGCGCAAAAGTTAACGGTATCTTGGAATACTCATTGTGATTTGTGCGTAGTAACATCTGACCATATGACCAGTTGTTAAAATATATGTTAGTACAGCTGAAATTGAAAGTCGTAACATGTAGTTTCAGTAAGTGGTTTTACTGACGCATTCTTAGGTATAGTTTACGCTAGCATGTCTAGCATTAATATAGGGATTACGATTGTCTGGCTGGAAGTGATTGTAAATATAATTTACTATTATATATATTTTTTTAATCTTATGGCCTCTCAAAACGCAGATAGGTCACTTTGACGGCTCCCCAAGGAACCAAGCAATGCTTGAGTCTCATTATACAAAGTTATGTGACAAACCCTGTTTCAAACTTGACTAATTTTAAATGTGAAATGTTTTGGACAGTGTCTGCCATTAATCTGAAGAGAAGCCAATGCACATCGACTAAGCAGGCCTAACCCAAGGATGATAAAATGTAAAATAAAGTGTCACCCGAGCAGGCCTACACCCAAGAAAACATTAACAGCGAGCAGGCCTGTACCAAAGAAAACATGAACAGCGAGCAGGCCTGTACCAAAGAAAACATGAACAGTGAGCAGGCCTCCACCAAAGAAAACATTAACAGTGAGCAGGCCTGTACCAAGCAAATATTGATAATTTTTAAATGAATCAAGGTTTATGCAAGAACCACTTATTTTTCACATATTTAGTTTTTGAGGCTGTGAACATACATCTCCAATTTATTCTTATTTGAAAGAGAAATTATAGCGAGATAAGGTAACGTTCTGGTCTATTAACACAACATCAAACATTACGTTACCTATAACTTGCTCTGTTTTAAGGGGTCCTACACTCAGTCAGGGCATGAAACTTTCTAAGACATATATCTGAGAAAGACATAACTGAAAGGAATTGTAATTTTAAAAGAAAAACATGCGTCCTATTACAGAGCCCATGTTGATTACTCAAATGATCATATTGGTTTGACACACGTTACTGAAATTAAAGAAGAAGTCTACTAACAGACAGCAACATCTTAACTTTATTTGTTGACGTCTGTTTTCATTCTCGTCACAGGTGACTGTCGGCTGCTTCATGGAAGGTGGCAAAGCAGCATCTTCATTATTTTCTCCGTGCCAAAACCAGCAGGGAAAGAAGATGCCGGGGGGGGGCTGTGGGGGCCTCATTGTAGGGAGGCAGTCTTGACTCTCCTTACTTGCCATTCAGCTGCAGGCCTGCCTAATGGATCGCACACAGGCATTTTCTCCGTTATACCTTTGACAGTCCACACTGAGTTTGTTAAAACAGAGCTTAAGCAAGGTTAAATACTTACTTTTCTTTCAGTCAAACTCAAGAACGTCCCCATGGCCTTGAGCCTCTAATTATCGACACGGTGTCAGGGCAGGCGAGCGGGCGGTGTTCTTTAACACCAGTGTTAATCGAGGGCTGCGTACTCTGTGGACGCCAGGTCAACCGGCATTAAGCAGCTGGCCATAGCGTGTATGTGTGGGCTCCAGCGGAGGCAGCGGGTCCCCGCTCCACCACAGGAGTCCCGGAAAGGCCTGAATGGGATATATTCGAGGTCATCCAGAAATGGAGAACCTCACTTAGTGAACAGCTATGGCAGCTGGGCAGACCTGAGTTCAGTGTCAGATGAGATGATGTCATTTATTTATATTTTTATGGTGGTTAAGACATGAGACTGAGTGTGTACATCACAATGTCATATATCCTGAACAAGGCCCCCTTGGGGGGGAGGGGGGGTCAGGACTGGGGTACATCCAGAGGTGTGCAGTTTGTCAGCTTGTTATTCAGATAAGCACTGGGGTAAATAAGCTCTCACACGCCTGCATAGTGGTGTAAGGTAATAGAGGGAGTCGTGAGCTTATCCCTCCCCATGTGTGATGTCCCTGTGTCATGCACAGCTCCCCAGTAGGAAATATACAGGACCGGATGTCTCTGTGACTTGATCGGCTTGGCTCCACCTTCTCAGCTCCAATAGCTGAGCACTGATCTTTAAGTATTTCAACTGCGGCTGGCTCATGCCTTCCCTCCCGCCCTCACATCTTTGGAATTGCCCCGGTGACCTTTGACCCCAGTGCCCGCTAGGTGCCCGGCTTTGCCGAGTGGCTCCCCGAGGCCACAGATTAGTCTATCCGGCACATCCATCGGCAAGAGAAGTGGAGCTCGCTGAGCAGGCGGGCAGCGCTCACGATGACACAAGCAGGCCGAGGAGGAGGAAGAGGAGGAAGGCGCTGGCACGGAGATGGCCCCCTGTCAGCCATCGCTGCCCTATCTGCAGTTTGTCTCTGTTTGGCGAGTGTGCTGTGGCTAGGAGCCCGACACGAGCCGCCTCTGCCGTGCCCTGTCTCTGCCACAGAGATACAGCGGAGAAATAAACAAAGAGCAGATTGCAGACATGCCTGTTGTTTTGACTTCTCTGGCCCTATTGTGCTCACAGCACATTCCTCAGACTCCCTCGGTGCTGAAACAAGGGGAATCGCTGCGGTACGATAGCTCTGCTCTCTTCTGGGTGAAAGTTACGGGGGCATGGTAGTGCAATTTGGGCAAGGAGGGGAGGAACCACATCACACAAATGATACTATATCCCTTAACAATATATATCTATATATTTTTGTTTTACAAACAGTTCATGATTTAAAATGCAATTTATAGCATAAAATAATCAAGGTGTAACAGGTTTTAGCTATAATTGTTAGATTTTATTTATAATTTTTCTATAATTCATAATGACTAGTCAAGTGATTATTTACTATTTATTTGAAAACTATTTGAATGCGACAAACGGGTTAGTATTGGAATTAAATGGTATGTTATGACCTGCTTTAAAAGACAAAATGTGGATGTCTAAAACTATATATGCCACAGAGAGAAAATCACTTTGATAAGGGATATGAAAACTATCTATATGACATTTAAATTAAAATATATTTCCACAAGTATAAGTCAACCTCCTAAGATTTTAAATAATTTGACCTACTCAGAAATTTAGGAAAATGCCCAGTATTGGTGTATTTTGTTTAGAATTATATGTAAATCAAGGGATGACTTATTATCGTGATGAATAGATATCAAATGGTCCTATAAAATTCATTATATGGTACAGTACTCATGCTGGTGACATAGATGCCGCTTTTGCGTGATTTTAGCTGTGCTTTCCTCGGGCGGTAAATCCGGCTTCTGGATAAAAACGAGGGTCAGCCATGTTACTAGCTGCTGTTACAAAATTCTGCGTCGTTGACATCACACTTAAACAGAGAAAGCCAAACAGCGATCAGAAGAACAAAAACACGGGCATGAAAATATCGCATCGTCGCCGTTATTTTCTCCAGTATATATATATATATTAAATTTGATGGGAACGCTTGTCACTCTGAGAATGTTAAACATGCTTCAGAAATACCAGACTGACTAACACAGGTCTTTCGGATCCCAAACAGGTGGGCTATTGAAAAAGCGAACATCACCCCGTCTGGGAAAACTGCGAAACTGTGCCCTCTGCTGGCCAAATATGCGTTGTACAAATGTGTCCTTTAATTATCGACTAGCGTCTCTGAAACAAAACGCGTCAGACGTGCCTGCACTTTGTGCGGTGTTTAAAATGTCTGCTAACAACAGCATATATAAAGTTTCTGTCTGACGTTGTGGCACATATAGCCATTCGTCGAGACATCCGTCCTCACAGCGCTATATTTAACATGCATTCGAGGAATCGAGGTCAACAACATCCTGTTGCAGTAGATATGCACATTATAACTCCACGAAACAGTACGATAAATGGAGAATGTTATGCACGTCATGTCAACCATGACCGCACATGGTCAAACGACCTACGACATGTTTAAAAAATATTTGGTCCATGATTGTCCTCATTCATTTTTATTATTATTGCGTAGAAGAAAGAATTTCGAAACTGGTCTAGCCGGGGTAGAAAGCGAGCTCATGAAAGTCATTTTAAATAAACAAACAAACAAACAAGTAAAATTAGGGAACAGAAACGTATTTCAATGCTTTCACATGGTTGTATTTCCAAATCATTCGTTTCTATTCACCTATTCACATTCCATATTTTCTTATTTATATTTCAAAGTTATTAATATTCACACTGGGTAGTAAAGATTCCCCCAACAATCCAAACCATGCAGTGTGCGTGAAACGATGTTTCAAAATCATCACCATTCATTCATTCATTCATTCATTCATCCATTCAATCATTCGCTCAGTTTTATTTAAGCGAGTGTGTGTCTGGCGGGGGAGGGGGGGTGTCCTCTGATTCGTGTAAGCGGCTGCAGCGTCACCATGACCCCATACTGAGTTAACGCTTATGGAAGTTGGATGGATGAATGGATCAGTTCTTCATAGTAAAAGTATTGCTTTCTTAATGAAACATATGAAGGCATGAACAGCTACACTTCGTCAATAGAAAGACGACATTTGAAATGGCTAATTAAAACAACCCTACAAAAATAATAGGATTTTATCAATAGGAGTTATTTGTAAACCATTCTGGGTTCACATTTCAGATAATTACGTGTCTATCTTTTAGACGAAACATTTCAAACGCTTTCATCTGCTTCATCCAAAACGATGGAAATTAGCGTTCTGAACATGTCGAATTTCAGTCCCTGTGATATATTTGCTGCTGTTTGTCCTTGAAATCAATTCCTGAACTAACAGAGATGATCTGCAGCTGAATACCGTCATTCCTATTTTTGGGCTTCAGACCTGAGGGCTATTTCATTTGCATTTCTTTGAATCACTAAAGGAAATCATAGAACGTACCATCAGGCTCCGAAGGACTGTTATTCACGAGATCTGTTCTAGAAGATGAATTGCATTTTCAGAACAAGAATATGTATTTTTTTAATATGGCTTAATTTTTTTGCAAGAGGCAACTGTTTTGTGAAGAAAATACAACTTGCCTTTTCAAGTGTAACTCCAGTTACCTTGGTAATGAAGGGGGGGGGGGGGGCGGGCGGGGCCGGGCGCCGGGGGGGGGCCGGCCCCCGCGGGGGGGGGGGGGGGGGGGGGGCGACGGCGGG
>JAODJX010000050.1:135335-145380 GCA_026776945.1 Isichthys henryi
GTGCCGTTAAGCCGCGGGACGGGTCGGGGTGCCCGTGTGCGGTTACGACGATGGACCTGGCGGGGTGCCCGTGTGCGGTTAAGACGATGGACGGGTCGGGGTGCCAGTGTGCGGTTAAGCCGATGGACGGGTCGGGGTGCCCGTGTGCGGTTAAGCCGATGGACGGGTCGGGGTGCCCGTGTGCGGTTAAGCCGATGGACGGGTCGGGGCGCCCATGTGCGGGTAAGATGATGGACGGGGCACCTGTGTGCGGTTAAGCCAATGGACAGGGCAGTGCACCTGTGTGTGGTTAAGCTAAGGATGGGGGGGTACCCATGTGACTCACCTGCAATGCAGCGGATCTCCGGCAAACACATCATAATCTCAGGAAAACGCTTAGGCTGGTGCGGGTACTTGTACTCTGTGTAGTCTTGACAGACGTACCAGTAACGCTTGTTCAGCTGTTCTAGCTGGGATACGTTGGTCAGCCCCCGAATATCTGTTTTGGGGGAAGGGGGGTGTTGGAAGACCCATCTTTAATGGCAGCATCTTATTTAACCATTTTAGTTATATTTCCAGTATCTTATTTACAGATCAAACTTGGAATGAGAGAGTATAATGAAAGGCGGCGTCTTTGTATACAAACATATAATACACATATATACCACAGACACAGCACGAACATACATACATTTACTGCTAACAGTTTATTTTAAAGGCCACAAATAATACAGTATTATACTATTACGTATGTATTGATTAACCACAAATTAAGTCTTAGTTACATACTGATCTCATGTTAATTCATCATTAATGAATTATGACGCATGTTTTTTCCGAAGCAGTTACTTCTGTAAACCTTTGTGAACGACTGAAGGAACAAGCAATGAATAACAGGTGAAATACTGATCTCATGTTTGTTCAGCATTAATGAATCCTGATGCATCTTATGTAACTGAGTTTGCCTATCACTAAGTATTTGCACCTCAAAGTCTTACCCTTTTACTTCTTATACATTTCTGTGGCTATTACTCCCGCGCCGCGCCGTGCAGTGCCGTGCAGTGCCGTGCAGTGCAGTGCAGTGCAGTGCAGTGCGTTTTTGAAACATGTTTGTGTTTTGAAAAGCGCTGTATAAATGAAATGTACAGCAAGCTCTCACCTTACGTCGACCAAAATATCTGAGATACTTTGAGTTTATGGAGGTGCAAACGCTAAAAGGCAACATGCAATTGCAAGTAAATTTACACTTTGTCTCTTCATTTATTTATATTGCTCTTTAGTATGTATTCCACTGTATTTTTTGCTTATACGATTACATAAAATTTACATAAGGGTTTGTGAGACTGATTATGTCAATACTGCTTGTATTATTACTATCATTATTCAATATTTATATTATAAAGGGTCTTTGAGTGGTTTATAATAAGGTTATTAATCAGGCTGTAACACTTTGTAAATCATTAAAAGACTATTATAAACAAGTTATAATGCTGTTTGTGAGTTACTAGGGGCACCAAAAGGAAGCAAAGTGTCATTAATATTATTCTTACAACTTTTTATGTGTTTTAATTGCTATTTAGTTATTTTTTTATAATGCAATTTTTTCCCATAAATACAAATCTCTCTCTTGTTTACAGCCGTTTCTGAAGCCGCCGTCTCCGTCCCCTCTACAGCAGAGAGGTTCTGCCGCGGGTGTCCGTATGTGGGAGGTGTCCGTATGTGGGAGGGTGTCCGTATGTGGGAGGGTGTCCGTATGTGGGAGGGTGTCCGTATGTGGGAGGTGTCCGTATGTGGGAGGGTGTCCGTATGTGGGAGGGTGTCCGTATGTGGGAGGTGTCCGTATGTGGGAGGTGTCCGTATGTGGGAGGGTGTCCGTATGTGGGAGGGTGTCCGTATGTGGGAGGTGTCCGTATGTGGGAGGTGTCACCATTCACCAAGTTCACGATTCTGCGCTTTTACCGTCTCACTGCGCTACGTCTTTTTCACCGACCGCCTTAATTTCAGCGCCGACACTACAAGCCACAGCATTAGGCTCCATGAACTTCAAGTACCTTGGTTGAGGAAGTTGACGGCCTTCATACAGACGTACTCTTCACTGCTGACCTTCAGCTGGTGGAACTTGCGGAAGAGATATATCAGCCTTTCCATCACCTCCATGCTGTCCTCACTGAACCTGCACACATACACACGCACACACGCACGTTGTTATCAAAGCACAATTCACATTGTCCTGACGTTGCTCCCTGTTCGCACGACTGTCCAATCAGAGAGAATCCCATCCGTGCCAAGTCTGAATGCAGACCCAGCCATAGACTCAGAGTGCTGACCAATACAATTTACCTCTGAGCCATTGCGAGATTTGGGTTCTACAGTATTCTTACGCTACATACATAACACCAGGAACCAGAGGGGGCGTTGAAACACCATCAGCACCTATACTTCCAGCGTTACGTTGGATTTAAACCTCTTCAGCTTGGCAGGATAATCAGCTTCAGCACCCAAACCACCATCCTTAAGGACCAGGGACAAGAGAGTGTCTAACAGATCATCCACAGGTGGACAGCTTCACAGGCCCAAGGTAAAACAGCAGGACCCAACTGGAACGTTCTGGGGTAGGCCTGGGCTTTTGAAGAGGGACGGTATTCTCCCCTCGTGGGCTGGTGCCGATCTCCTGTCCAAAAGCATAGCTCATAGTCTCCAGGCAAATCGCTAACTAGCCAAAGCCAAGTCCAGGCGGCAGGCAAACCGGCATAACCGACCGCCTGCTAGTCGCTTAGAGTCCTCACCTAGGGTTCATTTTACTCAGACTGCACTGAATGGCCTTGCACCAGAATACCTTAGTGACCTGCTGACCTCACACAACCCTCCACGCTTGCTTCATTCTCAAGGCACGAGATATCTGTTAGTACCTAGGGTAGAAAGAGCTACGGTAGTTTGCAGAACTTTCTGGCTTACTCACTGGGGGCTTTGGGTGGGGACGCTGTAAAGCACTTTGAGACGATTTAATGTTGTGGTAATGTGCTATACAAAAACAAATTTGTTGTTTGTTGTTGGTCATATATAGACCAGGATACCGCAGAGTTGGTACCAACCAAAAGCAGAGTGACCCCCCCCACCACCACCACCTCATGAATTTTAGATTAACTTTTAACCGACGAGGTCTTTCTCTTCGCCGTTGTAACTGCAGTTTGGGTCACTGCCTGCGCTGTGAAGCAAAGCACCAGTAAATCAGCGGCCCTTTGCATGTCTGGGGTGGGCATGAACCGCGGCGGGACAATAAATCCCACTGAAAAGGAGACAGGGGAATCGGGGGGGTGGGGCTAATTTACACCATGGTGGAGCCCAAAGTCGGCACCCTTGCTTCTGAAACCCGCGATATGGAACAGGAGCCTTTAGCAATTCCCAGAGTGATAGTCACAGTCCAGTAGGCCTCCTCACTAATGGAACCTGGCACCAGACCAAAATCAATAAATTCAGCCTCAGTGGGAAGAGGGAAAAAGTGCATCCGGCTGTGTGAGGCCCGCCATGCTTTGGGAGGAGGGCTGTGTGAGGTCCGCCGTGCTTTGGGAGGAGGGCTGTGTGAGGCCCGCCGTGCTTTGGGAGGAGGGCTGTGTGAGGCCCGCCGTGCTTTGGGAGGAGGGCTGTGTGAGGCCCGCCGTGCTTTGGGAGGAGGACTCCCATTCCTGCTCGGACCTTCCTGCCCTCAGCAGCTGAACGGTCAAAGTGAACGCAGCCATAACTCTACCGTTAATGTCATCAGAATGTTTTCAGTGTGCAGGAGAGAGACGAGAGTATGTGGAATCATGAGATGGTGCCCCCCCCCCCCAAACAGGGTCACGCCCTCACCCCTGCAGCTCGTCGTCGGACGGCGTGTACTTGGCGGTGACATCGGCCAGGTCGCCGAAGACCTGGCCGCTGTAGATGGTCAGGCAGGAGAGCAGCAGCAGCTCCTGCCAGGTGGCACTCAGCAAGCAGGTGTAGTCCTCGATGGAAAGCTCACAGAAAAAGGGCAGTCGCTTCACCCAGGATATCTGCCGGAAGAGCAGCTCATCTGCCAGCCGGCAGAGCAGGGCAAAGAGCTCCACCTGGGTCACCTTGTACCTGCCAAGAGGGGACGGCTGGGTCAACATCACCGGCCAGAGGCTTTGGGCAGGAGACGCGGATGGACCGATACCCCACATGGTGTAAGGCAATCGACGAAGCAGCACGAGAGGGTGGAGCAAAGAGAAGGGCAGAGAAACGAAGGACAGGAGGAAGAGAGATAAACAACAGGAAAGTGTGACTAACAGCACAAGTCAAAACATGGAGGGGTGGAGTGAAGGAAGACAACCGGTCATTTTCATCAGTGTGGCACTGTCTTCAGCATTTTAGCGTTTGAATCTGTGGTGCTTTGTTTACCTCCGGGATCAGTAAAGTACATCCATCCATCCATCCATCCATCATCAAGCACTCCCATCAGCCAAATCGACTAGATGTCTGCGTGTGAATCGGTGCAGCTCAGTGCGGTTGGGTTTTGCTGGGATGTGCAACTGCTCACCCGTCCTCGATAAGCATGGGGGTTCCCAGGGGTGCCATTTCCTCAGCGGCCACCAGCTGGGAGATGAGTGTTTGCGATTGAGGGTACAGGTTACGGGGTTGGGGGGGCAGTAGGCCCGACTGCGCCGCCGCCGCGTAGCCGAAGAGGTGCGGCAGGAACGGGTAATGCGGTGCCACCGGCGCGGTGCCCATGTATTGTTCCCGGAGCGCCGATGAGTAGCCATTCATCTCCAGAGAGCGGCTGTGTGGACACAAAGACGACGATTCTTTCTGGAATCTACCAGCCTGATCATCTTTTAACACAAACCATCTAAGTCATGCTCCAGTCTTTGTTTAGACTTTTTCAGACCATTTCATTCCAACTCCTTTGTTTTACAAATAAAACTATTCACTATGTCACTGGTTTTGCCTGATGAGACTTTGGATATTGGGACTTAAGATGTCACACTGCTTATAGACCCTGAGCGGCATTTACTTGTTTCCATGACAGTACAGCCCCCCCAGCTAGGCCAGTGAGGGAACTACTCACTTTGACGACAAGGTGGAGGCCGGCGAGGGCTGATTGCCCTCAGAGACGCCGTTCCTGGGGGAGCTGTGGTCGCTATCGCCATTGTTGCTCCAGGTGTGCTCCGGTAGGCTGGCTTCCTCCTTGAACTCCTGGCCAGACATGATCCGCTCAATCTCCTCATCCGAGATCTGGGGAAGGTGAAGAGCAGGTGGGATAGGGAGGGTTAGATGTTCTCAGGTCAGGATCTGGCACTTCTGTAAGAGAAGGTGCACACCCAGAAGTACACAGATGTACTCCAGGCACAACCCCCAACTCCATAGTGTTACTCTGCAGAAACTCAAGGGTTGCTACACAGAGGTCCCAGAGAAGATCAAAAGCTGATGTACCAGAAAGTAAACGTAACCTCTCCAGAAGGGAGCCTGCACTCCTCATTGCATTGCCAGACACCAAAAACTGGCTCATGTTTTGTCAAATGGGGGATCTGTCAGGGTTCCACATTCTTAAAGATGACGTGCTCTACAGTGACGTCTAATGCAAATGGAGTCAAGAAGACAGTGGCCTCCTGGAGGAACCTCGATACGTCACTCGACAACATTTGAGGCCCATAGAGGAAGAAGCAGGTGATGGACAAATGACTGAACACTCACTAAGTCCACATCAACATCATCCTTGACTAGCTGAACGTCATGCTTGACTAATACAACTCAACATCAACCTTATGCTTGATGAGGTAGACACAAGGTGGTATTAATTTTCCATTATAAACAGGCAGGAAATGCAATACAATCTTTTAATACCATGGTGGATAACACAAAGTCTTTGTGTGTTTTCCAAAAAAAAAAAAAATCCCCATAATGATGTTGTACTGCCACATAGTCCTTCCAGCCTCCAGAAAAGGCTACTTCAAGCTGCTCTTTACAGGTTCCAAGTAGATGTAATGAGTCAGCTAGGTACCAAAATGAAAACGAGTGAAGGGGTCACCACATCTCCAGCAAGGCGCAAGGATGTCAGTTCCGTTCGCAGAGGTGGCCATGGAGACAAGTGTCCGCAGGGAACATATATGCTGCTTCAGTCCTGCCGCTCGGCGAACATTTCAAAAGCTGCTTTGAAAACACTCTGGAATAAAAAAAATCCATCATTGCTGAACCTGTATTTATAAACCCCCCCCCCCCCCCACACACACACCCCAAGCCTTCCTCACCCCTATCTGCGTTGACAGGCATTCATAAAGCAGAAGAATACATGGGCGACGAGGGGCGGGAGAATCCTGGACCCGTGGATGCCATTCAGGAGAGATCACCTTTGTTGGAGGCTCCGCCAATTTCTCTCTGCCGTCGAAGTGATTATTATGTCAACACTGACCATTTCCCATCATTCCCAAAAAGACCCATAGACTGTACGGTGCATTAACGGTGCCCTCCATTCAGCACTCGTGGGGCAGTAAACAAAGGCAGAAACGGCTGCCGTCCGCACTAATCGGCACGGAGGGGCCTTGCGGGAGATGTGACCGACCTTGCTTGACTTTTATCGCTGTTGTTCTGTAAACAAAAGGCTGGATTTGTCAATAAAGCTGTGTTTTCCTTTCCAGCCGCTGCTGGGTGCCGTCTAAAAATAAAATAAAAGGAGATGGCGGGTCTCTGGAAGTGCATGGTGAAAAAAAATCTGCTTTAATGGGGAGGAATGGCAGTGCAGAGGCGGGCCGGCATGGTCATGGTGCCACCAAACCCGGATCAGAAGAAAACCCCATGGTCTCTGTTCAGCAACAAGAAAATAGTTTTTTAATAAATGAATTATTTTCTGAATCCTTTGTTCCATTCAAAAGAGTTGAGGACAGAAGTGGGGGGGGCATCACCACTGCAGACTTGCGGAGCAAACATGCAGACATTGATGCAGACGATGACTGACCCAAACACGTGTGCAAGCAGGACACATACCTGAACAGGCCCGATGCTTTTATTCCGACCCCCAGGCATCCCATCCTCTCTGATTGCTGCAAGACAGAGGAACAGAGAGAGACAGAGGAACAGAGAGAGAGAGAGAGAGAGAGAGAGAGAGAGAGAGAGAGAGAGAGATTGATTAACCACTACACCTGTCATTCCAGAGCAGTTAAGGTGGCTGGGTCTGTCCTGGACCAAATGCCATAGGGAAAGGAGCATCCCTGCTGTAGACAAGGCTACCCCTAGTGGTGTGATCTGGTTTTAAAAATGATCAGCTGGTTCTGCAAGTCTGCATGCAGTTACATGCTACTTCCAGCAGAGTGCACCACACACAGACAAATCGCTAGCTGCAAAAACTCTCCGTAAATGGTTGGTTGGTTGGATGGATCAGTTCAGCATGTTGTTTATCACACAGCAGGTAGCGGAATTAACAACTGGGAAAAATACCGTGTAGGGAAAAAGAAATGAAAGGCAGAGATCGAGTCAGAAACCGATACAGTTCCAGTGTAATTTTATAAATCGACCGTGGAAATGGTCCACAGTGAGGAAGAGGAGCAGCAATGAAGAAGGCTGAAGGACATGTGACCTCAGAACTGTGGCTTTTAACAAAATACAAAAAAAAAGGCAATGATTCTACTGCAGGTGGGAATGACAGGGGGGAGCAATTATCCAGGGGCTCCATTTGAGCTCCATGCACTTGCTGAGGGGTGGGGGTTGGTATAAGTGGGCCACAGTCAGTCGGCCTGAGGTATAGCGGTTGGGGGTGGGGGGGCTTGCGGCACTCTGACACATACAAGCCACCGAGAAACGGCACAGCACCCCCCAGCTGTGCCTCTATTTGGAGCGGTGGCCTGTCAGGTTTCGTCACACTCACGCCCCACACACCCCCTCGTGCTCCAGACATGAGCGCTGGGTGACGAGGCTTGTGGCGTGTCCTGGGCAGGGTGACATTCAGGTGACGGCAAGAGCCTGAAGTCAGTCTGCCCGTCTGCATTACAGGCCTCGGCGCGACTGGCAGACGTGTGTGTGTCTGTGTGTGTTTAAAATATAAACAAAATAAAGACCCTTTTCTTTTAAAATTCTACTTTATAGCTCTAAAGGTTTAATATATATATATATATATAATTGTATACATTAAATCCATAGTGTGTGCAGGTCGGGCGGCTGGCCAGTCACCCCGCTGGCTGAGGGTCGCCTCACCTTTGCGGTTCATGCCCATTTGCAGACACTTGAGCAGACGACAGTACTGGCAGCGGTTCCGTTGCTTGCGCGACATCTCGCAGTTGCGGTCGCGGCTGCAGCGGTAAACACGCTTGTTGCAGATGCTGCGCTTGAAGAAGCCCTTGCAGCCCTCGCAGGAAATGATACCGTAGTGCAGGCCAGTGGCGCGGTCACCGCAGATGAGGCACGTGCGCTGCTCTGCCTGGTCATCTGGGGGGTGGACAGACACACACACACACACACACAGGCCATCAGGACATGGCATCGGAGCGGTTTCGCACACTCACAGCCAGGGGCACCAACAGCAATGCCACCTCCTCCAGAAACATGCAGGACCGTGTTTGCAGCACCGTAGCCGCTGTGGTTTATTTTTCGCTGCCCCAGCTTTGATTCCATTTAATTAAAATTCTCATTTAGCCTCTGTGGCCCCTGAGAAGCCCAAACAATGTTCTCTTTAATGACCGGGGTTTCTAACAGACATTTTGTGTGTGTGTGAGTGTTACAGAGAGAGAGAGAGTTGTATAAGAGACACATCTGGTCTAATGTGGTATATAGCATGCGAGGATTATTTGAAGACATGGAACACAGCAAATACTCTGAGAATGTACAAACACACACATACACGTAGACAGATAGAGAGACAGGCAGAGAGACAGACAGGCAGGCAGACAGAGAGAGAGAGAGAGAGAGAGAGAGAGACACTCTTTCGCCACCTTCAGGGAATAATAAGCATGTTTTCAGTGGGAGCAACAAAATGTTTTATTTAAGGCCCAGACTTGACAAGACAAGTTGCCCTTGGCAACATGGGGGCAAGAACTCGAGATATAACCCCAGTGCCTCTATCCTGCATCTAGACAGACATCCCACACATCTGCCCCCTGCACCTAGACAGACATCCCACACATCTGCCCCCTGCACCTAGACAGACATCCCACACATCTGCCCACCTGCACCTAGACAGACATCCCACACATCTGCCCACCTGCACTAAGACAGATATCCCACACATTGGCCCCATTCAGCTTTATTTATTTATATATTTTTATTTCCTCCTCTGTTGCTCACATGGTGCGGGACCATCCGCTAAACAGCGCCACCCTGAGGCTCGTAGTGCGCTGCCTTACCGCAGCAGTATGACCCTCCCAAACCCACAGGGTTGGGGGAAGGAGGGAGGGGGCATCATGGTGGCCGTAATGAGGGGCTTTTAGTGTGCTCTGGTGCCTCATGGAAAGGGGCAGGGTGGGGCAGCCTGGGGTTCGGGGAGGGGGCACGCCCCCTCATCTGGCTGCGACATGAGCTGCTTGGCTCAGGCTCAGTACACAACACAGACCCAAATTACACAGCGCTGAAAACCAGGGGTTCGCCTGGGCAGTCAAAGCCAGCGCACTTCTTAGAGGGGAGGAACATAGTTTCTCTAACCTCTAACCCACTACACAACCCCCATCCCCCAAACGCTACAGTGACCCCCTACAGATGACCAGCATGCAATACCACTGACCACCACAAGGTGGCAGAGCTCCACTTGGCTCTGCCTAAGTCAGCTGGGGCTAGTGGAGAATGTTCCAGAACGTGCACATGGACGGACCAGATGATCAGTAGCAAAATCAGTTAGAGAACCTCACGTGTGACGGAGAGAGGGAGGGAGAGCTGGGGGGTGCAGAAACTGGGTGTATCTTGGGGTACCAGCCCCACTGTTGGGAAAACTCCTCATTTCATTACAGAAAAGCTTAGAAGACGGGGGCCTTACAAAGTCATCCAGCATCCCCCCCCCATGGGTGTCCTTTGCCCTCCCCGGGCAGGCCGCCGGGGCGGGCGCGGGGGGGGGGGGGGGGGCGGGGGGGGGGGGGGGGGGGGGGGGGGGGGG
>JAODJX010000050.1:181529-191775 GCA_026776945.1 Isichthys henryi
CCCCCCCCCCCCCCCCCCCCCCCCCCCCCCCCCCCCCCCCCCCCCCCCCCCCCCCCCCCCCCCCCCCCCACCAGCAGGGGACCCCTTGGGAGTGTAGCACCTGAAAGCGACCCATTCATCAATGCTTTTCTGGAGAATCATAAAATCATGCAGATAAACGTGCTGCATGTGTGCTTAGCGGCAGAAGTAAAATTTAGAGGGAAGAGTCTCTTTAGTGATGTGCATTTTTGCCAAGAGGATTATTTTAATACCCAGGACTACGTAGTTTGGAACAGATTTATACAGCACAGAGTAAAGAAATTGAAGGTGTATTGCGATTTGTTCTGTCCTGCAGGAAGGAGAACGTGGGCAATTGCTGGACCATGATGGCAAGAACCACAAATAAGAAGTCTAGAGGCAGGCAGAACATCAGCTGAGGAACAGTCACACGTGGATGTCGACCTCGCTGAGATCACGGGCGCGGCTGAAAAGCCCGCGGCGCCATGCAGTCCGAACGGCCCTCCGACCCAGCGAGACGAGCTGCGCCAGAGACGCAGGCTGCCTCTTTGACTCTCACAGGGAGCGACGGGCTGCCGCTCTTCATCCCCGCGGCCGTCTTGCCCACACGGGCAGAGACACTTTCTGGGTCAGCGGCCATCGTTGTGATTTACAGTCAAGCGGACAGAGGACAGCCTCAGGGACCGACGTCCCCCATCCCAACTACCCACTCCATCCTATCGACCCCTCCTCCTCTTCATAAACGGAACTGCGACCTCCCATCTCTCACCCCCCAGCACAGGAGTAAAGAGACCACTACCCCCACCCCACTCTTCGCAATGGCGGAGAGTCCCTGTAAACGTAGATTCGACAAGGCGGCCAGGCACCTTGGTATACAAAAGGGCGGCCCAGTTTTAAACGCTTAGTTCGCCATATCAGGCCGCTGCAGGAATGAGATAAGAGAAGTATGAGAAATGGGTCCGCTTCTCTGTCAGGGCCTCTTGTGATTCGGCCTCCCCCACCTCTGCCCTCTACCGCCTCAACCCCACCACCACCCGGCCATACCACTATCTATAAAGTCCCCTTGTGTGCCAGAAACCCCCCCCCCCCCCCGATAGGAAAGCTGCAGTGTGGCAGGGGGTGCCATGTGTTAAGATTATGTAAATGAAGAGAGCACTGAGCGCAAACACTCAGCGGGAACGAGGACAATTACCCTCCAGGCTCGAGTGAAGCCTGTAGTCTATCAAAAAGATTAAAATTAGTATACAATTACTATATTGTACGACAAAATCAAGGAAAGAATAAACATTATCTATTCATAAGACCCTCTTGATGTGCCAATACTGCCCTTACCACGAAAATGATGGATTTTTTTTTGGAATCCCTGGTACCCAGACAACTGGCACGGACGGTATATAGATCATAACAAATTTTTCTCCCCACATTACAGGTCTTTCCACTTTTTTAAAAAAGACGACTAAAATGAGGCACCCAGCACGCCAACAAAACAAAAGGGAGGATGGGCGTGAGGGAAGCAGCAGCGAACGTACCAAAGGCAGGGTCCGAAGGAAACGCTGCACAGTGACGCACCCTCCAGCAGACAGTCCTTCAGACACACGTGAGTAACACTCAGCAGAAACAGCACCTCTGAGCCAGTCACTGTTCTAAGTGAAGGCAGAACACACGCTACCTGTATAAGGGGCACAACTGACGATTAAAACGGCCTGGGAGAAACCTGGCAGGTTCTGTGAACATCCCAGTCATCCTGAAATTAAGCAAAAATTAGACCTGGAGTAAGTATCCTTGGCACTGCTACAACTGGCTGTGCAAGAGAGGGGCGAGCAAACTACAGCACAGCTGATAAAGTGAAACTGAAACTCACTGTGCCTCGGTCTTGCCGGACTGCACCACACTGTGTGGGTTCGCGTAGACGGGGGCCAACTCCACACGGGCAAATGCCAGATGCCCTGACAGATATTCTCCTGTCACTCTGCCAAACCTGTAAGTCCTCCTTTCAGTTGCTTTCATTCCCGCTACTTCAGAATGCGCTCCAGCGAGATCCGCCAGTTGTTGCACTCATGGAACAACTGCGAGGTACATTAGTTAGATCAGAACCCGCCGTAGCCCATAACAGTATCACCAATTAACTGGTCACATAGACTCACCAAGAACCGGAGATGCTGAAGCATTACGAAGGCTGGAAAGAACCACCTTGTACATGTGGAACTGCATGTTTGACTGCTCAATGGACGTCTGGTGACGCCTCGTATTGGACACACGTGCTACTGGCCAAGGCACACGGAGCCGGTGATTAGACCAAAGCCCCAGGATAAAGCAGAACATCTGTTAGCACATCTGTGCAGGATATTTTTCACCTCACTGCCATCTCCCCTATATAAAAAAGTGTCAGGTTACCTATCTCAAAAATGAAAGTGTGAACTCTCACTGATAAATTGCTAACTTTCTTCTAGAACATCACATTTTTGATACGCGTTTTACGTTCGTCTTAACGTACGTTTTCAGGAGGTCTTTAAAATGTTCGTACAGCCACTTACTCAGATTTAGGTCCAGCAACTAATCAAACTGAGTATTATTAATCTCCCCATAACCTCAAAAAATGTCACGGAGGAAACAATCCCTTAGGAGTCTCGGTTCTTCACAGCTAGAAGTTTGCTGATGACGCGTGATCTGACAGGATTTTGTTTCCGGCCTGATCCTCAAACAGACCTTGTTGCAGCCTCAGCCAAAGCCGCCACCGCGCTAAACCCAAATCTTCTAAAACTCCATCAATTAAACTACTGCTGAAGTGTGATGGAGGATTATGGGCTGCAGATCTTCAAAGAGTCACGTGTGGATCTGACGGGTAACTGTACGGACGACCCATCTCTCATCTCGGTTTCTCTTTTATTTTTTTTTAAAGTACAATCTTCCCCCAGCTTTTCAGTTAGGACGTTACCAGCAAGAAAGATCGGATTTAGGCCCCACATGTGATGGTCAAAGTGACGAATAAAAAATGAGAAGGCAAGAAGGAATGAAGGAGCAAATATGCGAATTGTTTTAGTAGTAGGAAGAGCGTCAAAGTATGAGGAGTGACGAAACAATTTGACCAACCGTTAGGCTTTTTGACTAAGCTACATTCTACTCCATTTTCCTGCCGGACGGCCATATAAATGATTACTGTTCATCTGTGGCCAGAAAAGAACGTCGTCCTGGACAGGATGCCGGGATTCCTGCTTCCGACGACAAGGCTCAGCCCGGTAGGATGTTTGCTGTCCCACTGGCTAATGTTTATTGAACCTTAACTTGTGTAGCATGTGTATGAATCTCCACTAGATTAGCTGGATCGTAGCACTTCCCCATGTTCTTCCTATTAACAAAACTCCATAGATTATGTACAGCAGGGAAATTTATAGTAAAACCAAGCTCACAGCTTGAGCACACTACCCACCACAGTGAGGTTCACGGGCTTAACATTTACCCACCTAGTGTATTGAGGGAGTTGAGCTCTCCAAAAGCTAAAAGATTTGCCTGTGCTGACAGGCTGGATGCCACATCATTCTTAGGTGCCAAAGCTCTTTGCGTGGTTATAAATGATTAAATATCAAAATGGATAATGAGCTACTGGAGGTAAAAGGCCCTGGTGAGTGCGAGGTAAGCACTGTGGTATGTGCGAGTGTGATGACAGTTGCAGGCCTGCCTCTTCCTACCCCCTCCACCTACAGGCGTGCCCTTCTGAGCAGCCCGCAGGCGGCACCTACGTCCGCTCTCCGTAGCAAGCCAGGGCCAGGTGCCAGTTGAGGACGACCCACCACATTCCTTGCCAGTGACCATGTTGGTACGTGGCGTGGGGGAGAAGGGAGGAGACATTCCAACCGTGGAGGGTTCCGGTGCAGGGTTTTTCAGAGCGGAAGGATGGGCGAGTTTATTGGGGGGTAATGAGTGCTTGTTTCTGGCTATTTATAGAGCTGCAGGACTGGGTGGGGGGGCATTTCTTGCTAGGGAGGGTCTTGGCGTCCCTGCGATTCCCACTGAGGCGTAAACCTGCTCAATAATTCAGGGCCCGAGTGCTCTGGCATCCCCCAGCGTGCAGATTGCACCCTCCTACGCAGGATGAAGGTCATGTCAGCTGCCCCCCCCCCCCCACCACCAACCAGAGTCAAACTGCTCATCCCCATTTCAAACCATCCCACCCATTCACCACCCCCCAAATAAATCCACAGCCCTTCATTATACAGGACAGCTTTAAAGCTTCAGTCCCTCCCAACTCACAGCCAGTGTGATTCCACCCTCCCAGGACCCTCCCCCCCCACAGCCCAACAAGGCATCACAGACCCTAGAGCCCCCCGTTTCCCTGCACCCCCTGTCGTCCAATATCACATTCCCAATGCAGTCTGGTTATCTTCCAATAGCTGTCATTCCATTCATATTAACTAGCCATACAGAGTATATACTGCTCAGAGAATCATATACTGCAACATGCTCAGAGAAACTTCAGCAGAGAATCTATTTTCACTCTTCCACCTTTACTTGTTTGACTGAAGTTCTTATGGTCTCAGCGCACTGATATTTAACATCTGAGCAAGAGACCAGAGAAGAGAACCATAAATCGACTGAAAAATTTTCAGGAAGTTATTTCAGCCCTTAAAAGATGTAGATTTGGCAAAGTTCCAGGCTGACGAAGGGACCTGCTGAACTCTGCTGAATCGCAGAGTAAATAAATGGATTGCATTTTATATAGCGCTTCTCTACTCTTACGAGTACTCAAAGCGCTTTACATTTCATGCCTCACATTCACCCATCAAAACACGCATTCATACACCGGTGGCGGAGGCTGCCATGCAAGGCGCCAACCTGCTCACCGGGAGCAATTTGGGGTTCAGTGTCTTGCTCAAGGACACTTTGATGGGGTCAGGAGGAACCAGGGCTCGAACCTGCAACCCTCTGGTTGCCGAACGACAGCACTACCTCCTGCGCCACCATCTTCCCCAAGAGTAGGTAAGAGCCAGATCTAGCCGTATAAATGGATTGTTTTTAGTCAAATTTGCTGTTGGCACAGCTTATAGCAGAAACTACTGACATCAACTCCTGTAGCCACCCACATCATAAGCCTTCATCCCCATTTTCATCCCCCATAGAGGTTCGAAAGGGAAATGTGTTAAAAAAAAACAAAAAAAAAAAAACACACAGGTCACACAGCCAGAGAACTCAGTGATCACGATACACCATATTCACTTGGAAGCAAGCCTGTGGACATCAGGAATGAGTGGCGAGCAGAGTGCACGGCACACAGATCTAACTTTTACATCGATAACAACCAATTACAGGAAGAAGGGAACAATTAATGTTGGTACCGATTGCCGTGAAGAAAAAGCCACGTCGCGTCACAGGGGCTCCCAGTGAACATTCAACGCTGTCGGTGAGTTTTAGCCTCAGAGAAAAACCATCGACCGTTGACTGTACCCTGAGCGCTGCCATTTCATACGAGACCCCGAGGACGAGGACATGGTGAAAAAGCTCCCCACCTGATAGGAAATGAGAAGCTGCCTCCAGATCCACCAGGGTCAGTATCGGAGGCATTCTTCATTATGCCTCACTTTAATGGCTGCAGTAAACATTCATTGCTGTCGGTGGGTTTAACACGAGGACAACTCACTGATCAATGAATGCAAACTGCGGTACAAGCACCTGGAGGCCCGCCAGCAGCAACAAGGACAAACCTAGTGTACAGACTACAGTGTCTCAGTATCAACCCCCCCAATACTATTTGGCTGACACATCACCATCAATATGTACATACAAGTCTGAACAGCACGACGTCGTTCATGAGACCAGAGAATGTGGAGGCTACCTCAGCTTCAGATGGAGGCTGAGAGACCAGCTGTGGTGGCTACCTCAGCTTCAGATGGAGGCTGAGAGACCGGTTGTGGAGGTTACGGTCAGCTTCAGATTGGAGGCTGAGAGACCGGTTGTGGAGGCTACCTCAGCTTCAGATGGGGGCTGAGAGACCAGTTGTGGAGGCTACCTCAGCTTCAGATGGGAGGCTAAGAGACCAGTTGTGGAGGCTACCTCAGCTTCAGATGGGAGGCTGAGAGACCAGCTGTGGTGGCTACCTCAGCTTCAGATGGGAGGCTAAGAGACCAGTTGTGGAGGCTACCTCAGCTTCAGATGGAGGCTGAGAGACCAGTTGTGGAGGCTACCTCAGCTTCAGATGGGAGGCTGAGAGACCAGTTGTGGAGGCTACCTCAGCTTCAGATGGGAGGCTGAGAGACCAGCTGTGGTGGCTACCTCAGCTTCAGATGGAGGCTGAGAGACCAGTTGTGGAGGCTACCTCAGCTTCAGATGGGAGGCTGAGAGACCAGTTGTGGAGGCTACGTCAGCTTCAGAAAGAGGTTGAGAGACCAGCTGGGGAGACAGAGACCAGCTGAACTATGGGTAAATTTCACCAAATATTGCTAGGCTTTCTCCGTCTCATGCTGGACCTCAAGTTTCAGCTAACATTTGGCTCAGGGAGTGGGGGGGGGGGTGTTGCATTCCTTCACAACTGGTGCATCAAAGCTAAGTGGTTCTTGGTTCCATATAAGACTGAGGTATGTGTCATACTGGAATGGGCCAGGAATGGGCAGGCAGGTATTTGCCGATTCCTAATTTCACTGGAGCTTTTCCAGCACCGTCCTTTAAGCGCAATTCTGCTCCGTTCGGCTTCCATTGCTACCACAGGAAGAGTCCATTAAGGCAGCAAATGCAGCAGATACGGCGTGTCCCTATTCAGCTTCCGTCTCGCTCAGACGCACGGATGCCGGGTCCAGCCTTCACGCTCAGCACCAATGGCAGGAACAGGTTAGCATTAGCATTTTTCCCATAGAAATGAATGAGCTGGGGATTTGGAGCTCAGAATGTTTTGCCATGTTACACATTTAAGACAATTTTGTTTTTGGAATACTATGGAAACTGTGGCCAAAAACCTGATGTCATTCACAAATATTCCACGGTGCTCCAGTAAAGCTGAAGAAAGTACCAAGTAGGCTGCTGTGGTTCACCATCATTCTTCAGGTATTAACTGTCAGTGCCGTTCCATATGCCCCTGGTATAACCATTAAATAAGGTTTCCAAAGAAATATAAAAGGAAAAAATGGACCATCATCGACCTCCAGCATCTACCTGCTTCAAAAGCATAGAATGGACACCACAATGGGAGGGCGTTTGATGGAGGTTCAATCAGAATGGAGAGGAGAACATTCTCAAGTACACAGAGCTGCTGCAGGCCAGTCGGCACCAGCCAACACACATACAGTCGTGTAATGATACCTTTATGGGGACCGCTCATTCATTTCTATGGTAAAAATGCTAACGCTAACTATGACGACCTTAACCTCCACCCTTCCCTAACCATAACCATAACTAACCAAGCAAAATACAATAGTTTTTGCATTTTTAGTTTTTTCATTGCAGTCACGGATTTTTATAAAATAGAGTGGGGGTAACTGGTCCCCATAAGGTAAAAAAAATGGGTATTCATCATGTTGTGGGGACATTTGGTCCCCACAAGGTGAAGGTATACCTGGACCCTGGACACACACCCCCCCACACACACACACCCCCCCACACCACTCACCTCACTCACTCACACACTCACACACTCACACACTCACACACACACACACTCACACACACAGGGAACAACAAGCACAGTTTCAGATCAGAAGTCGCACAATCATGTGGAAATAATGCTCATGAAAATTGCCCTGTTAAGTTTGATAGTCTGCTACCCACTAGGAACTCTGAGATCACCCACGCCCCCCCCGAACACCATGTATCCTTAGAGGGAAATGTGGGGCTTAAGACCTAAAAAGAGCAGCAATTAAGCAAAACGCAAATGGCGGCGTAATGAGTTTTTAAATGAGTTGGGCGGCGTGTCCATCTGGGAGGGAGATTAAGCACAGAAGAGAGGAATCGCTGAATGGTGACTCCACCAGTCTGAATGAGGAAAGGGCAGCATGAGGTTTTAAGTATAAAGTCTTCCAGTCTATCAGGAAAAAATGACTGCAGACATGTAAGATCAGTCAAAAAGATCTGAATGTTTAGTATGGCTGCATGTGTCTTACTGGGCTTGTTGAATTACCACACAGTGAAGGGGAAAAACATCATCAAAGGCAATAAAGGAAAATTCAAAACATAAAACGTTTGTCCTCTGACTTATGCAGTTCCTAAATAATCACAACCAGGATGTAAGAGTTAGCCTCTGGACCGGATGTCGTCACAGTCATATGCGCAAAGATGCCGCAGCGAAACCGTAATTTAGCATTATATCACTTCACGGGTTCGCATTCCATTTCACAGAAGAGGCGGCCGTTATTTACGCGATGCAATAAACTGCATTTCGTGCTCGGATTACAAGCCCCATCTTTTAACGTGACAGCAGCCTGGAAAGTCAGTCGCCCACGGCAACGTCACAGTTGCACTGAAGCGGACCCCCCCCGCCTGCCCCACCTCTCCGTGGCCACCTGTAAACAAGATGCTCTCTGGGGAGTACTTCCTGTGGACACCCCCGTCTGCCTGACCTTGACGCTGAACAAGCACACCACAGCGGATCGACGGCACAGCATCCAACCTCGCGGTGATTTCTCTGACTCCCCCCCCCCCCCAGCTCCTCTGCCCACCCCATGCTCCCGTTAAACCAAGCGTGGTAATGGGGAGCGACACCAGGAACACTGTGACCCACATGCTGAGTGACCCATGGTGGCAGCCCAAGCGTAGGCATGCAAAATAAACAAAGGTCAGGGAATGACGACGTCATTCGAAAGGCGGTTTAGAGGTTAGAGGTGAGATTGGAGCCCATTACACCAGAACAGATTCTCAGGTACAAATTCAATGATGACACAAGCTTATCTTACGGCGACTTTGATACAAATCACACACATGGTACAGTTTAAATTCCACACAGGTGTCGGATTAAAATGATGTTTCAGAAAATGCTCCAAGATCTAGATCAGGGCTGGGCAATGTTATCCAGAAAGGCCTGTGGATGCAAGTTGTCGCTTCAACTCCCTAATTAGATTACTAATTAGAGGACTGGTTGGCCGTAAAGTCCTCACAGCCGGGTTTCAGGGTGCAGTATTAGCAGGACCCACACTCAGTGTCATCACTAAGAAGCCCAACAACCACCCAGTTATCACAGAAATCGAAATCATTAGAGAAATTCCAGGTGATAATGAAAGACCAGCTCTTCTGACAGAGCGGAGCACACAAGACTAAATTTACCACATGGGACGGGTGGAGCCACATGTGTGAACATATATAAAATATTAACTACAAATTGGTCTGGGGGGGGCTGAAAAAAAAGCTGCAGTCCTGAAATAACTCCCTGGAAATAAATATCGAGTCATACGCTGCTATGTGACGACAGTTCAGAAGCCACTGCTGGTTGACCGCCAAGTTCCTCCAGGCAGTTCAGCGAGGCCAAAATCTTCCCCTTGTGGAATACTGACATGCCTGACTGCTGCCCCCTAGTGGGCATCACACAGTATGGCAGGATGAGTCTACATGCTGATTGGACAGTGCCTTCTGGGACTGACCATGCACATAGCCTTAAATGCCATTTTTTACTTAACTTTTTAGCTCAAGTTTTGCAAGATTTAGAAAATTATCAGCCACAGTTTTTTAATTTTATGCTGAAAACTGCCAAGTCACACTTCAGCCTATTTTGGGAGGATCTAATTATTTTTCCACCACCATTTACATGCAGGTTATCTGCTGTGAGGGACAGGTTATATAAAAACATGGACGCTGTGTGACAAAGCAGGACGTTTGCTACCGGCAGCGAGATCACACCCCCACACCCCAAAAAGTGTGAGTGAGCCTGTTTCTCTTGCGGTGGTGAGTCATGTTCTGAGGGCGGGTCACCTACTCGCGAGCGTGCCATAGGTGCGCTACCGCCCCCCAAAGGCGAGAGCAGGTGTGGCGGCCGTAGAGGGTGTGAAGAGAAGCTACGTGTCATAAGGTCACAGGAAGCCTGTCGTGAAACACGGAGGCCACCCCACACCAATCCCATCCCCCCGTTTGCCACGGTCAGCAGTAAACAAGAAAACCAGGACACAAAAGAACCCCCCCCCCCACCAACAAAAAAAGGACCATCGGGTTTTCAGCTTTAACACACCATCCCTTATGCTGACTGGTCCCTTTCCGACCCTAATCCTATTGGTCACGCTGGCAGCTGGGGAACCTGATTGGCCACCAGAGCCATATAACCAGGGAAACTGGGGAGGGGTGTGGG
>JAODJX010000051.1:42946-53974 GCA_026776945.1 Isichthys henryi
TTTTTATATTTGTTTTTTTTTTTGTGTGTTTTTGTGTTTTTTTCTCTTTTGGGCGGCTTTTTTTGGGTGTTTTTTGGGGGGGGGGGGGGGGGGGGGGGGGGGGGCCAGGCAAGATGCTACGGGGAGAGGGAGAAAGGTTGGAGCGGCCTTGAACATGCACGGCCGGCCAGCTGTTCCTGGTTCCCTTTGAGAGGAGGTGCCCTCACTGACGGGGGAGGTGGGGGGGCTCACTGGCCCGATGCAGAGAGGGGTCAGCCAGAGACGGGCAAGGACGTCCGGGGGATGGTGGACACGAGGAGGATGGGAGAAGGGACATCACCACTCGGAGACAAACTGTGTTCACAAGGAAGTTATTGGGTTTAAATGTTTTAAAAGTACATTTTTCTGTGTGATTGTATGGAAAATGCTGGAGAGATGTTTTTATTTTACACTTTTGTGGATGGATGCCGAAAGGATGGATGAAGAAAAGATGGATGGGTTTTATTGATCCAACCTGGGAAATTCTTTGTTTTAATTCTAAAGCTGAGCTGCCACTTTGTAGCAGCCCCCACCAGGCACGTTCCACCCTCACAGCCTATGTGAAACCCTGCACTACCTTGGAGATCAGATCCCAGGCAGACGGCTTGTTTCCCTAACCTCACACTAGGGGACGCTTTCTTGGGATGCTGCTAGCACACGCCGGCTCGCCCTTTTGTGAGACCCTGGGGGAGCCCCCACCCCCCCCATCTGCTGGCCTGGCAGCTCCTTTATCAGCATCCAGCTTAGACGTGAGGACGCGTCTGCCTCTACACTTCACACGTCCCATTCATCCCGAGCGACGTGTGATCCGGGCCAGGCACATTACTCCACACGCTGTCAGCAGGCTCGGCCACACTTTCCCCTGCCCTTTCCATGTTTTTGCCCAAAACACGGCTGTTCTTTCGGGACTCCAGGGTAATTCCTGCGGGTATATGAGTTGCCATTGTCCAGGTGCCTGGGACAATCCAAGGCGGGAATGATGGAAGGAGGAAAGCGAGCCAGAGGTTCCTTATGACGCTCGAATTTTAAAGGCCTCTGTTTTTTCCTGAAGCTTCCCTTGATTTCCTGTCATTGGCCGTGTGAATCAGACCCGTCTGCACTGGAGGATGAGCAGAGGAGGTGTCGAGGGAACAAGGGGGGGAAGGAGTCACATTGGGAAATTGGGAAGTAAAATGAGAAAAGCGAAACGGAACAGACAAATGGGAATGAGTAAGAATGAGTGAGAGGTGGGGCATGAAATAAACAGAAATGGAGAGAGGGGGAGAGAGAGACTCTCTGCAGCCGCCTGATTAGGAAATAACGGTGTTGCCTAGGGACTGAAAACAAACAGGAGCGGCACGGAGTGAATATCAAGTTATTTTCTTCTTTGACAAAAACAGTGAGTCTTTCAGGGCGACCCCTGTCCTGAAGCTCTACGGCTTGCTCTGTCCTTCACAGGCCAGGCTCATCTTCTGTTTTGTTGCTATACTGTCTTTTCGGATGTTCATGCATGTGTGTGTACAAGCACACTTGGCGGATATTAGGGCCACGCATCGGCTTCTCGCAAGAATATCATAAAGTGTCTCTTGAGAGACTCTATTGAATTTCAATTTCCTGACAGAACAACCTGAAGGTTGCCTTGAATGCACTGGCAAAGCTTCCCAAAAAGCGAAGGGCACATAAAGTACACCTTTAGTGAGGCACGGCTGCGTGAAAAACAGCACTACACCCCTCCAGTGGCTGCTTTGGGGAGGCTGATTTAATTTTTTTAAATGCCACCAGTGAGCGATAAGGGGAGCATGACGTCGGCCCAGAACTTGGGACCCCTTTAAACGGCCAACCCCCTGCCCCTCTACTCCATACGTTCATCGTGTGAACCTCAGCCTTGTTATAGCTTGCAGTTTTGTGGTGCTTTTTACCAGTCCACTTCAGGAAGTCCACATCCATGTTTTTGAGCACTTCAGGTCTTTATGGCACAAAATCTGCCTGGCAATATGCAACCCTCCCCACCTCCATTGCCAGCAAACGCATGCATCAACGTCACACCAGAATATCCGGCTCACTCAAGGCCAGAAGCCGGCTCATGTCGACTGTGATCCAGCCAATGGGTTTCAGTTGAGGTCGTTTTTGACCGGTGAGGAATGAAAACAAAACACGGACTCTGGCCATAAGGGCGTGGAGGTGCCTTTTTTTTTTTATTAAATGGAAGCAGAAAAAACCCTCTCTCTCTCTCTCTCTCTCTCTGTCTGTCTGGTCTCTCTCTCTCTGTCTCTCTCCCCTGACTAGTTGGCCATACTTAGCAAAAAAAAAAAAGACTTACAGAGTTGGAGTGGAGGTGAGCTGTTACAGAACTGAATGAAAGCCAGTCCACCTTCTGTGTCATGACTCTTGAACAAGGAGTCAGCTTGTGTATTTCTGTATAGCTTGTGTCTGCGGGGGCCCCCCTCAGCCAGTAAGGTTGAGGAGGTACTTGTCTGTCATAGGCCTTGGCTGGGGTGGTAGGGGAGAGACCTGCTTTACCCCACTTGAGATCGATGCGGCCAGCACAGGCGTGCTGATGTGAAGGAGTTTGTGGACAGATGGAGAGGAGAGGTCGGCGCTCCAGAATATTTTGGCACACCCCACCTGAGAGGATCAGAGGAGGGCACTGGCAATGGGAGACGGGCTTGGCAAGGCTGGTGTGGCATTCTGGGCGAAACGTGGAACGGACATCTCCAGAAGCCGCCTCCGACCACACCATCCATTGTCCATGAGCAGCTGTGGTGCTGCATCTCCAGAGGGCTTTTGTGAGCCCGTCCACTTGTTACATTTCGCCTGTTCAGAATGTTCCAGAGCTGGTTGGGTTGGGTTGGGTTGGGTTGGGGGTGCCCCCTGGGGCCACAGGCAGGCCACTTTGCTGTGTCCCCCACTGCTCTGCCGTGTCCCAGGCCACTCTGCCGTGTCCCCTGCCACTCTCTTAGTCAATCACGTGGTGTCTTTTTTCACAACTCACCTGTGGACAGCAGTGGGTGGAATCATGTAACAGAATGGGGCCTTGGGTGGAGACTGGAGCAGCGTGGATGTGGAGGCTGTAAGCTCCCTAGAGAGCTGGGAGGCCTTGTTCCAGGCCCCAGGCTTCACATGCAGCTCTTGGCTCCGTTCTAGTTCCGTGTGTGTGTGTGTGTGTGTGTGTGTTTTTTTGTTGTTATTGCTGCGACTTGAGGAGAAATGACCTCCAAGTTATTGTCCTTGTTTCCAAAGACACTTTTTTTTTGCCTGAATTTGTGATGAATCTAGCCACCTTGTGCAGCTCATATTGCGGCTGCATATAACAGCATTCCTGGGAAAGTTACCCCACTCTGGCTGTAATGTGCTCCTCAGCCAGCAGGCTGATAGTTCCAGAAATGGGATTGTGATGAAACAAATTGCAATATCCCTTTTAGGCAGGAACAGGAAGCAGCGCCACATCACCCATGGCAGAGCGCGAAGCTGCATCTCTACCAGAGTGAGGGGGGGGGGCTCATTTGGCTCCCTTCTGATCAGAAATGGGCCGATGTGCCTTTAAGGCTGTCGATCGATGGCTGTGATTGGGCCTGGAGGCTTCCTGACTGAGTAATTCCAACAAGCTCTCCATCAGGGAGGTGGCCACACACCTGTGCCTCTGCGCGCATGGACGGACACACACACACACACACACACACGCACACATGGTTCAGCCATTACGCAGACCTTCTTGGGAGGGTGGGCCGGCTAGCCAGTTAGGGACATGGTGAGGGCAAGCGTGTGTCAGACAGGACCATATGTCAGCTGCCGGAGAGACACAGCCACACACACACACACACACACACACACACTCTGTGATCTATGGCTCAAGCCAGACCATGCTGGTTTAGCACAATGTGGAAGTACCCAGCATTCTTTGCGCCGCTCAGTGTTCTGATTCCCATGGGCAGTTGTCGTAGTAACCTTGGCAGCAGCGCTCAAGTGTGAACCCATCTTTTAGCGAGGCTTTGCAAATGGAGCATGCTGTAAATTATTTAACAGTAGAAAGGGAAGAGTGCTGTCTGTACGCAAAAGTATTTCTCTGTGTGTGTGTGTGTGTTTAGTGCAGTTATCCATAAGACAATAAGTACTATCCAGGCTGAGATTCGGCACAAAATGATGTTGTCTTCCACTCATATGTCATCTCCTTTAATGGATAATTACAGATCTGTTATTGGCTTTGTTGTTGCCGTGGCGCTGTGTGCTATTCTAGGTCACCCCCCCAGCCCCCCCCCCTGCTCTCCCCTGTGTCATTCATTAGCAATGCTTTGCTGTTGGAGCTGGCATTGTGGAATGTGCCGAATTCTGCCGTTCGAGGCTGGAATGAGGTGTTTGGGTGTCTGTGAGATCAAAGCAGGCCAGGGGGGTGGGGGTGTGGCTGTGCATATGTGTAAGGCGAGGGGCTGGGGGGGCCATCGAGCTATTTAACGATATACGCAGCAAACCAAATGCTTGTGGCACCTTCAGCAAGTCAGGGAGCGAGTATCTGGTGTCTTGCATCTGCCGCTGTGAGCAGATACGAACAAGTAGACATGCATGCACTCAGTCATTGGTCTGCAGTTCCTATTGGATGCGAAGCGGGGGGTGTGGCCAATGATCAGGGTGCTTTCCAGCTGGTCCAGTGGTACCATACATACTTCATCATCCACCAGCGGTCATCCTTGAATGCTTTTCCTTTTTTTTTTTGGGGGGGGGGTGCTGTTTCCTTTTTGGAGCCGCCATATTTTTTAGACTTCTTTGTTTCCACTGAAAAATGTGCAGTTCTAATCTTTTCCACTTCAGTGACATTCAGCACCTCCAGGGGAGTCAAATAGAGTAACGTTGGTCATGAACAGCGTGGGAGTGGGAGTGCAGCGGGTCGTGTTGGCTTACAGGTGTGAGATGAACGTGAAATCCCACACACACATAGCAGACCCCTCGCCCCCCTGGCCCCCCCCCACCTGCCTGCTGCGTGAGGGGCACCTGGCGAGGAAAAAAATACCTATTGACAGCAATCGATGTAAGTTTATTTATTACTAAAAGGCTAAGAAGGTAACTGCTATTCAGCTTCCCAAAAGTGCCCAGCAGCAGTTTACATAGCTGGAACTGTTCAGTTGCCTGGTTCCAGCGATGTTTTGGGAAACATATCTCAGGTTAGTAGGGAAGCAGCAAACAACAGTACAAAGTCTGTGATACTGCCATTGATAGGAGGCTTCTGTGCTGCCTGTAGCCTGCTTTGGGTTAGCTAAACAAACATCTAGTCAATACTACAGTAAAAAAAAAACAAAGCGGAACTCCAAGTTTATTAGAAACTGCACTTTTACAAGCTGCTCGGCTTGCCAGTTGGGGTTCTTGATAAAATTTGCATGATGAATCATGCCAGCCACATACAAGTAAAGCACATGGTTCTCTACAGTACATAGTTGCATCAAAAAATCATTTGTCGATTGAGATGAAAAATAATTACAATATTCTCGTTACAATGATGGGCAGCGCAGTGGTGCACTGGCTGGCACTGCCGCCTCACACCTCTGGAACCTGGGTTCGAATCTCTGCCATGGCTCCGTGTATCTGGAGTTTGCATGTTCTCCACATGTCGTCGTGGGATTCCTCCGGGTACTCTGGTTTCCCCCATAGTCCAGAAACATGCTGAAGCTAATTGGGAATGCCAAATTGCCCATCAGTGTGCCTGTGTGAGTGACTGGTGTGTGAGTGTGCCCTTCGATGGGTTGGTGCCCTTTGATGGGTTGGCGTCCCGTCCTGGGTTGTTCCCAGCGTTGCACCCCTAGCCTCTTGAACTCCCACGACCTTGAACAGGATAAGCGGTTTCAGAAAATTGGTGGATGGATGTTACAATGATCAAAACAAAGTTATGACTAAGTTAACATTGTGCCTAGGCTGATGTGGGAGCATCCATGATGATGACCATCCCCAGACCCGCGCACGAGGAAAGTGTAAGTATAAGCTAGATCTTACTGTGCAAAGTAGAAAGAGTGCACTCTAAAATAACGATAAAAGGTTTTGTTATGGTGAATACATAAACAAACAACATGGTTATCTTCATTGTCAAGTATTACGTATTGTACAGACCTATATGTGCTATACTTGTATACGACTGGCAGCTCAGTAGGTGTGTTTACACCAGCATCACCATAAACACATGAGTAATGCATTGCACTATGATGTCGTTAGGCCACAGGAATGTTGGTCTCTGTGAGCCACTGCAGTGCCTTGCTGTAAACCAGCCAATCAGGGCAGAGTTCAACAACATATTAATGAGCCCACCAAATAAGGGAAAACTGCCTGCTTCTTTCTAGTGCCAAATAATAGGGGTGTAAATGGGCCTGTAAAACTGCTTCTAGGATTTTTTAGACCAAACCAAGTTCACACAAATTCTACAGCCCTGGAAAAAATTGAGACCGCTGTATATTTTTAAACAAATCTGCATTTTTAAATCCTGATTTAACTTTGGTTCTGCTGGCAGACGGCTATACTGAGGAACAGGTTGCTTCCAGTTTCAAAATTTCTAAGGCATTTTTTTGTTTTTGACTATTTTACGGTTAATTGGTCATATAGATTTGACAGCCATTTTGTTGTCCAAGCCTGGAAACTAGATCAGGGAGGTGATACAAGATCTACCCTCCAGACCTTTAACAATCCACCATGTCTTGGCAGTGCAGACTGTAATCATTTAATGTTTATATAGCGCCTTTCATGACAGTCAGACTGTGTTGATTCTTCTTAGTGAAAGTACACTGATACATAATTTCTACAATGTATATTTATTTTAGGTTTTATATGTTGTTTGGTATGATTTGTTAGGTTATTTTTGAGGTACGGAGATGCTCAAAAATGTTCCTACATAAAAGCAATTGCTTCTTTGTTTTGAGGCATTTCAGCTCATGAAAGGTTTTATAGGGATGCTCTGCTTTCGAATAGCAGGGAAATCCTTATTTACCCCTTTGATTTTACATTAAACTGAAGAAAATGAGCCTAATACTCATTAGGTCATACTGGAGAGTCCTCTGCCTCCTTTGCGGTCCACTTAATCCACTCTTTTGTTTTTAGACTTGACATCACATCAGGCATGTGATTGGTCATTCACATATATTACGGTTCCTCTTACAGAACTTTCAAAATAGTGTATAATTGAAATATCAACATTACATAAGACCTGCAAACACCATGACTTTCTGTGAACCTTGGGTGAGCGAATCCCAGAGTGGGCTGGGGAGTGATTTCAGGGTGGTAACAGTGTACCGTGTCTGGTGTCTCAGAGCAGATAATCTTAGGGTTGGCTGGAGACACTGTCCCTTGTTCCCGCCCAGCCCCCCTACTCAAGGGGGGTATCTGACAGCAGGGCAGTGTAGCATTTGTTCAAACCACATTAAAGGCCCTCTGCAGTTGGAGGTCCTGAACAAAAAATAGCATCTCCTTAAAGGCGACACAGGGAGCAGCTCAAGCCCCTAATGCATGCTGTACCTCAGGCCTGCATAACCCTGCTCCTGCACACCTACCTCCCTGCAGAGCCTAGGTGCTGATACACAATATCAGGCCCCTAGTGTATGCTGTACCTCAGGCCTGCATAACCCTGCTCCTGCACACCTACCTCCCTGCAGAGCCTAGGTGCTGATACACAATATCAGGCCCCTAGTGCATGCTGTACCTCAGGCCTGCTAACCCTGTTCCTGCAGACCTACCTCCCTGCAGAGCCTCAGGCACTTCAGTAGTGTCTCAGCATTAGAGCAGCTATGTTGAAGCTAAGCTGGCTCTAACAGGGCTGGGCATCCCTGCTCTTCCTCCACTTTAGCGCTGAGCTGACAAACCTGCTCACTGGGATATTTCCCCTTGATCTTTAATGTTCTACTAGCTTGGTGCAGCTGACCTCTGTGTAGCTGTGTTTCTGCCAGAGGGCTCTAACGGTGTCTCACTCACGGGTCTTGAGTCCGCCTTGCCTTTTACACAGCTCTTTGATGCAGCTCTGGCTCTTCAGATCTCCTGGCACTGCGAACTTTTAATTACAAAGAAAAGGGTTGAATTGTGGTCTTGTTTAATGCTATCTCAACAAAGAAACGATATCCATATGTGAGGCACATGTAACATGCTATATTGTTTCTATTTAAAACTGTTTTCCTTCATATTTGTGGGGGAGTTGTGGGTGGGACGGGGGATATAGCTTCAGAGCTGTACAGAATCCAGGCTTGAGAAAGGAACTGGGCACTCTACACTCGGGGAGATACGGTCCAGCTCAATAGCCATTTAGGTGCACTACAAAAGCGAAATGCTAATTCTAGCCTCAGGTGGTCCATCATTGCTGTATCCCAATAGTTCCAAAGATCTTAACTGGATGGGTCTGTCCGTTCCCCGTCCAGATTCTGGGATCTGTAAACACTGTCAAATGCCATCATGTAGTCACCTGAGGAACCTCATGCAATGAACACGTAGTAAATGCTGAGTACATGGTGACTAAATGGTAAGTAAACACCGTGTAAACATTCACACCAGGCTGGCTGAAGGGCATTGTGATGTCGGAAGTTCATTGATTTTACTTAATACTTCAATTCTTCACATTTCCTGGAATACATGGCCAAGGTTCCTCTGGAGTTCCTCTGTTACACTCGCTGGTTATATTGCAGAAGCTTTACCTGAAGCGCACGTGCTTTTAGGGTAGCAATCTGGACAGCGAGTGGAATAATCTGCAAGATGGTGTCACACGGCTGTAAAAATCTCTATGCTCCTGCCTTCTTCTCTGCTGGAGCTGCCACAAAGCTACTGCTCTCGTCACCTGCTTCCGGAAACAAGCGCCACGATGTGTTCGCTGTTGCGACATAGTTCAGTCTGTAGGGGAGGAATATATTGCTCTCGTTCGCGCGGTCCAAGACAAACAGCCGCAGAGGACTGGAGTGTCTCCTGTTGCCTGAAGAATGGGTCGTCTCTTGGTCTGCGATTCATGGGATCCGTCAGGGAGTCTGTGGAGGCCAAGAGCATGGCGTGCGGTGAAACACGGGGTAGTTTGTGTTTTGTTAAAGTGATGCCGACTCAGACAGGCTACTTGTGAACGGGAAGCGATCCGCCAGCGGTCATTTCCGTTTGCATGCAGTCCTCCCCCCCCCCCCCCCCAGCACTCATGTTTTCTGCCTCACTGAGCCCAGCTGTGGCTTCCCCACAGCAGGCACTAATAAATTCACCGAGCGGCGGAAGAATGCGGCACCGGGTTCCACTTAGCTTGTTTGCACAGCTGCTGAGAATGACATCACCATGTGCCCTCTGGAAGCAGGCGGGCCTCGGGCTTCGCTTTGCTGACTTCCTCTGGGGAGCTGGCCGTGGAGAGTGTGCTAGCCCCTCTCTGGAGGTGGAGCTCCCACCTCCATGCTTGATGGTACTTGATCCCACAGAAAACACTGCTTTTCTTTCTCAAATGGTATCGGTGCCTGTACTAACCATTGCAACTGACTCAAGGAATCCACTCCGTGGTTCTGGGCACGGTGATCCCCAACCCCGCACCTGTGCCTGGCCAGAAGGGGGCACCATCATTTATTGAGGCTAGCGGTTGCTTGCTCAAATGTTTTCCTCCACTAACAAGCTGTACATGCGGAAGCTGAGAAGCCGTTACTCTGCCATGCTGCCCTCTGGCTCCCATTTTGGAGTCCTGTTTAGGAACTTGGCTACTCTCAAATCTCGGGTGTGAGTCTCCTGCTTTAATGAGCGGTGGGTGTAAAGATCAACCCCCCTGCAGCAGGTTATTAATATTTGACACGTTCATGGTGGAGGGGCAGCCGCCACCGCACGAGCTGCGATTCGTCGCCAGAGCTGCACTGGCTCTTATATATGGACAATGGAGACACAGTAACCGGCCATATTCTGCAGAGCGCCACCCTGTGGTTGGTACTAACTAAGATAAATGAACTTAACTCACACATGATTTGGCTTAATTCCAGGGTCCACCTGTTCACTGGCCTTTGGGTTGACTTTTTGACTCAGTGCTTTGCATTCTACTAACTGTTATAAGGAGACCTGGTACAGACTACAGGTCCCCCCCACCCACAACCCTGGTAAACGATTAGACGGATGGATGTATTAAGCTTGGATTTCTGTTTTTCTGACAGATTAAATGTGATGCTGCTTCTAGTCAGTTTGTCTTAGTGGATTTAGCTCAGTGATGCCATGAGTAAAAAAACGTGTTCTTACATGCCACATTGTCTGAGCAGACACTGATCGAGGAATAGCGCCCCCTGTTGGGCTGGGAGATGGGGGAGCGAGGTTTGCAGCTGTAAGTCCTGCCAGCATCAGTCTCTTTATGGTGTCTTTCCTGTGTGGCTCCTCTTTTTCTCTCTCCTCAGTGTCGGTTCCCTTTCGATCTTGGCTGAAAGGTGATTTCGCTTTTGCCCATTTGCAGGGGGATTATGTTTCGAGTGGAATTCCGAACAGTCGAACGTCACTTAAAATCCACAGTGAGAAAATTACTTTTTTTCCGTCTGCCGCTCCTCCTCCCCCATTCACTGTCTCATCCCCGCCTTGAACAATAGGGCCCGCCGGTGAAAGGTCTGTGTCCTTCTTTGCTTCTTTTCAGGCAGCTCTTTTGAGGCCTGTGGAAAAAAAAGCAGAGGCTGTGATAGAAGCCCCCCCTCCGCCCCCGCCTCTTTATTGGGTCCTCAGGCACTGGGGGCTGTTTAATCAGAGACAGAAACCAACCAGCCTTGACGTCGCATTCCTTAAAGGCTGCTGGACGAAAGCAAGGTCAGACACTCCATTTAGAACATGGACACTCTGACAAGGGGGCGGGCCTTCATGAATATTTGATGGGATGTGCTGCTGCGTCCAGGAGAGCTGTGTGTGTGTGCGTGTGTGTGTGTGTGTGTGTGTGTGTGTGTGTGTGTGTGTGTGTGTGTGTGCTCCTGCAGTGAGTTGCGGGTGTGTGGGCGTGCCCGTGTCTGTGTTTGAGGGAAAATTGGGGACAGACAGCAGAGTGCCTGTTTAATGCATGAAAACATGAGCCCCCAGCAGCATGGCCTTTGAAACCCCACCCCCTCC
>JAODJX010000051.1:62051-72175 GCA_026776945.1 Isichthys henryi
GTGAATAATGTCCGTCTATTCAGCATCTCAACAAAACCCAGTTTTGTGGCATCTTGGAAGACTGGGTTTGTAGCATCCAGTCAGGTGTTTAGCTGTTAGCACTGGCTCAGGGTATCACTGAGGTATGCCTTTTTAGTTTGCTGTGCTATCTTGTACATTCAGTTGAGGTCTGATAGAGGGAAGGTAATCTCTTAATCATTGTACCTTCACCCCTACCTCAGCTTGTACCCAGTTCTCTGCATGTCTTGAGCTCCAAAGATCCAAAGGAAAGCAACCATTCTTCACTGTTGTGTTTCTGACATGGACCTACGAGGTAAAGCTTGTAGGATCACGGTGGATTTTTGCTGCTGGTTGGTTTTCCAGAGCTGGCTTGCTGTGGACTTTGAGCGTGGTCTCTGCTGGAGATAGACCCAGGGATCTACCCATGTCCTCATATTTCTTTTATTGTTCTACCATGTTTCTGAGCCATTCTTCCGTCTCGGGTGGAGGAGAGTTCTCCAGAGTTCCACGTTCTTCCCTCCACAGTTCAGCATTTCCAAAGCTCCACTTTGTGTCACGTCTTTGCCACGTTGTTTGTTCCGTTAATCATAGCAGTCCATTATTTCTGACAGATGGCTGTTTGCTTTGCAGCTGACCTTTCTACATGCCACTGCAGTCAAGAGACAAACTTGCTGTCTCACGAATTGAGAATGTTTCTCAGATCAGATTTCCGCTTTAAGAGCCATTTGGCCAGTTTCATTGGTGAATGACTCTACGACTCTTTCCCTGACATCCTTGTGTTGCCATACCGCCCCTGACTCACTCTGAATCTTGTCTAAAAAGACAGATTTGTAAAATGAGGCCCTGGCCTGTGATTCACTTATTTGTTTTAAATGTATCTCTTTTTTCTGTTCTGTTAAAATGGAGCCGCACAGCTAAATATGAAATGTCAGAGTCTGCTTTCCTCAGGAGACAACAGAAAGAAAAATGAGTAGGTGACCATTAGCTGGAATAAAAGATAAATGTGCCACACATGTCATGCAGCAGCATGTGTTCCTGTCCCTCAATGTGTGACTCGCCCACTGACAGCTTCCTGTATGTCTCTGTTCAATCTCCTCCCTGCTCTTCCATTTCTGTTTTTTTTCTGTGTTTGTGTCTGTATCTGTGTGTGAAAGTGTGTGTGAGAGTATGTGTGTCTGCACTTCAGCGTGTGTTTGAGTGTGTGTGTCTATCTGGGCTATTTGAATATAAACGTTTTCAGCACCTCAATGTTGTGCCCCCTCCCCCCTGTCGCTGCTTGCTGATTGGCAGCTGCCTGGTGCCCCATGATTGTGCCCTTTGGTGTTACGGCCAGTCCCGGGAGACATGTAAAGGTCGTGCTGCAGAAATTGGAGTGAAAACTGCCAGCCGGGATGCCCGTTGTACAGACAGGATTGCCCCCAAACTCCGGGCCCCTCCGGGCTCCCTGCACCTCATGGTCCCCACACCTCCCTCCCTCTCCCCCCCTCCTTCTCTCCATCTCCCCCTTCCTTCCTCACTCTTTCTCTCTTCTCCTCCCTCCCTTCCTTCCTCCCTCTGTCTCTCCCTCCCTTTTTCTCTCCCTCCCTCCCTCTTCTCTTCCCTCCCTTCCTTCCTCCTTCCCTCCCTTCCACCCTCCCTCTCTCCCTCCCCCCTTCCTCCACTTTTATGAGCCTTATTTTATTTGGGAAAGCCCAAGTGTCCCTTATAGCTAACGGATAGGGGGCCCTTCCACCATCACTGTCACCTGATGAGAAGTCGAATGTGGCCAAGATGCCGCCAGGATCCACCGGCTCTGGAGGAAGTGAGCTCCTGGCCCCCAGCTGTGAGCTGGAATTTCCCCCCATGTCTTCCTCTGGCCACTTTCTCACGCGCTACTCCCTGTCCGTGATTGTCATGGTGCCCAGGTCCCCATCTGCCCTGGGGAGCAGTTAGGCCGTCTTGATGCTGTTTTGCCACCCCCGTAATTACCCGCAACTTGATGGCACAAACAAACAGGACAGCATGGGAGAGGGTCTCTCCATCATCTAAGGTGCAAATTGGCCTACTCTATAAATATCCCCTGCAACAGGTGATGGTGGGACACCCCCAAATCCTTTCTGTCCTTCGCTACTTTCCCTTGAAGTGTTAGGTTAGCAGCCCCACACCGACTCTGCCGTTCACGCTACCGTACCCACTGGACCCCAGTGAGCTCAGGCCCTGTTTTGAGCCAGTGGCCACAGTACGATACTGTATCCCCTTAGTGAGCCCTGCACATTTTTGGGTTTCCCCTCATTTAACATGCCTGATTCAACTCCTTGTGCTAATTACCACACAGCTCTTGAGCAGAATCATTTGTGATGGGACAGGGAAAGAACTAAGCTACACTGGGCTCCGGCCCCCCAGGACTAGAGTTTGATACTGTACACCCTCAGTGAGCTCTACACACCGCAGTGTGATACTGTACACCCTCAGTGAACTCTACACACCGCAGTGCGATACTGTACACCCTCAGTGAACTCTACACACCATAGTGCGATACTGTACACCTTCAGTGAGCTCTACACACTGCAGTCCGATACTGTACACACTCATTGTGTTATAAATAAATAACATTAGTATAATAATACTGCGATGGGCTGGCCCCCTGTGTAGGGTTGTTCCCTGCCTTGTGCCCGTAGCTTCCGGGATAGGCTCCGGACCCTCTGTGACCCAGAAGGATAAGCGGTGTGGAAAATAGATGGATGGATGGTATAATAATAATCCACACATGTCCCTATGCTGCACAGTACTGGGGATTTGGTGGAGGGGCTGGGTAGTTAAAATCAAATTAACTCTATATTTTCAACTTGCACCTTTTTTTTTACAATGCCTGTTGTTCGATCTATTGTCACCCCTGCTGGGGCTTGAAAACTTTTAGCTCCTGCACCCCAGTCGACCCACTGCCATTGAATAGCTGGAAAGGCATACATTACACAGCGTTGGAACTTCTCACTGGCAGCACATGACTCTCCATGAGCAGGTACTTTATGTGTCTCAGGTGGTTTCCCAAAGAAAGCTTGAAAAACTGCTCCTAAGTTTCGAGCACAGTTCCCCTCGAATCGTCCAGCCCCATGGATGTGAGGGGCTTTCAAACAGCCACGGAGCTGCCGCTGGTTCTTTTTCTACCACGTGCTGAGGTCTCTCTCACTTCCTCTCTGGGAGCCAGGAGGTGGAGCGGGTGGCACGGTGCCTCTGTCAGAGTGTCCAGGAAGTGCAGGCCTCTACACAATCGCCTCATTCACTGGGCCGACAAAGAGCACAGTGACAGGGGAGCATAATAGACAGCAGCATCATGGTCTGCAGCTTCATTCACTCCCTGGCTGCACTTTGAGCTCCTGTTCTATGGTATCTGTACCGTTATTATCTGGACCGGTGCTATTTATTTATGTACTATAATACTGTGTAGCATCACCAGATTATGCATTTACATATGTATACTGTATGCACCACCCTCATCTATTTATACTCTGTACTGTAAGAGTGTGTAGCTGCTGGTCTTTCTCACAAATGCACAGTTTGTCTTGTAAATGCACCATTAGATATTTGATGTTGCAGCTGAATGTGGCTGATGGGGGGAGTACCCCATCCGCAGGGTGTATCCCACTTGTCACAGACGTCTGGCTGAGGAGAAAATGTGCCCCCTGTTTTCTTGTGTGAATGTATGCTTTTCTCTTCTGGTTTTCTCGGGCAGATTCTATGGCTCTGGTCTGGGAGGGGGCAGCGGGCAGACTGATTGGGTCTTTGCATTTCTTGTTTTCTGAATTGATGTCTTCCTAGCCTGAGTGATACTCTCATCCCTGCTGCTTGGCTCTGGAGCCCAAGAAGTCAGGGAGTGACCCATCTGGGAGTCCCTGAGGGCCGCTGTCAGGTGGTCAGGAGTCCCTGCTGTATTTTCTGGGTCCTTCTGTGTCAGGATCTGTGCCCCCAGTCGATTGACTGAATAGCTGCAGGATGGTTCCGCCTTCCTGATGAAATGTCCCTTCTGATTGGCTGTCACCGCCATGCCTCTTGTCAGGCTGCAGATAATTAACGTGATGTTTTGCTCATCTGCAGGTTCCTAAAAATGGCCCATTTTCACATGGTAGCTTGGAAAGTCCAGATGGGGGGGCTGCAGTATGCAAACAGGGAGACATGGGTGGCACAGGAATCCAGCCATCTCAGTGGCATGTTAACTCTTGACTCAAACGCAGGTGGTTTAAATAATGTGCTCATGTAGGACCTTTGGGCTTCCTGATAGCCTGGCCCCTCATCTCAGTTGATGCACAAGCAGTGATGCTTGGCCGTGCACACTGTCTCAGAGCATTGACTACCCGACTGTTGCCAAGTCGACTTCCATCGGAGCACGGAAATGTTCACACGCTGGGGGGGCAAGAGGCACATGGAAGGGGGCCTCCACATATACACCTCCCCATGTTGAGTCATAGCCAAGGCTGTCACTGGAGGTAGAAAACAGCCTAGTGGGTGTGTGCCCTCTTCACTGCCCCCACCTCCTGCAGGCATCTCCATATCCATGTCTCCCCCGGACCTTCCTTAGAGCTCAGCACACCTTCCACGCATAATGGTTCTGGCATATGCCGACAGGTTTACGGGGGGTGGGTGGTGAGATACAGCTTTTGGGGCTCTAAGTGCTGGACATTAACCTTTCCGCCACTTAGTGCCATGATTTATGGCCCAGCCGCTTATCAGAGATGCCCGATGCAATCCATGGGCATGGCAGCTGGCGGGAAGAATGAGACAAGCACAGGAAATAGGGCAAGATGCTGCTTCACACACCCGGAATGCGACTCTGATTCACGCCGAGGCTGAGGAAACTGCCGGGAATGTGGCATGTTTTCAGTAGCTTTGGGAATGTTGACAGCTGTAGGTGGCCAGACTGTGTGTGTGTGTGTGTGTGTGTGTGTGTGTGTGTGTATGGGTTTACATAGATCACATTTGGGGACCAAAATGTCCCCAAAGTGCGGTAAAACCTGAAACTTTCTTACTTTTGGGGACACTTCTTCAGGTCCCCATTTGGATAACCTCAATTTTTTAAAAATCTGTGAATGCAATCAAAAAGTAAGGTTGGTTACTTATGGTTAAGGTTAGGGCTGGGTAGGGGTTAAGGGTGTCGTGATTGGGATTAGGGGTTTTCCCATAAAAATGAATGGATGGTCCCCATTTAGATAGGAAGACCAACTTGTGTAGATGGATGGATGGATGGATGGATGTTACTTTATTGATCCCAAAATGTATGAGGTCCTGCTGACCAAGACCACAGAAAGATCCGGAAACTCCCCAGACAAAAGCATATTTTATTTATACTTGCCTCTTCCCCTGTCCCTGCTGTCCTGTGCCTTGGCCGAGCTGTGGTGTCCTCAGTACTCTAATCTTCCTGCACTTCGCTCTGTACTTCCTATTCACTCATCACCTGTAGTTGTGCACATGCAGACTCGCACCCTGAAATGACTCTGTCAGGGTCTCCGCTTAGCTAACACCGGTTAAGTTTTCTTCCAGCTTGATCGATCTTTGGGTGACTTGCAGGTATGACATGTTCCCCCTCTGCTTTTGGACCAGAGCAGACTAATCAAGCTGAATTGGGGTATCTGGTCTTAAGACCTGCTTCATGTAATGTGAAGAAGAGCAAACAGGTCGTTATGGTTTTCACCGTTGGCTTAGCCAGCTAAGCTGAATACTCAATGCAGCCTCCATAGGCCTGCACACACTACTCTGTAAATCCACTATAACCTCTTTGTTTGTAGACTCATAGATGATATTTTCTGGAGTGTTATTCGGTTCCTCCTTAGCAGCGGTGAGGAATTTGTTCTGTTTGCCTTCATGCTGGCAGGTGTGTGTTTCATTCCCCAGCAGCTCCTGTTTTGCCTTGTCAGTCGTTAAAGGCATTGGATCTGTCTGTCTGCATCCTGCTCTTTGAATCACAGGCCTGAGCTGTTTGTCTTCCTCTCTCTACAGCTGCCTGGATCGACGAAGAGGAAGTTGGCCGTGGATGAGGGGCCGAGGCTGCCAAATGGGGTCTCTAGTGGTCCCATGACCCAGGGGAGCAGCAAGCGCCCGTGCCTGGACGATGTGACACTGGCCATGGGCCCGGGCCTCCAACACTCACCCTTCTCCTCGGGAGCGGGGGCAGGGCCCCATGGCCCTCTGCTAGAGGGCAATGGGCTGAATCACAACGGCCTGGGCTCCCCTTACTCCGTACCACCAAAAGCCAACCCCGACTTGATCGTGGGGGGGACCATGCAAAACTCATTTAACTCTGGTGGGGCCAGTACCACCCCCACAGTGGAACAGGAGCTCCAGGACCTTCTGGAGGAACTGACCAAGAACCCAGATCCATCCCTCACAGAACTGGACATCGAGAAGATCCTGGGGAACAAGGGGGATGAGCAAGTGGGTGGATCAGGTGGCTTCGTACACCCTGAAGGGGCAGGGACTCCCAAAGGCTCCCCTCAGGGACCCTCCCATCTGGAGAACCACCTGACCCGCTCTCCGAGCTTCTCCACGGTGCCTCCAGTAGGATCCTCCCAGGTCGGTCCCCATCCTACAGGGAGTGCCTACTCCCTCTCCCACACGGTAAAGGTGGTCCCTCCTCTCTCTGCCTCCTCGCTCTCTGCTTCATCCTCTCAGAGTCACACCCAGGGCCAGGCCCGCTCACCCATGTTGTCTGCAGCGCTGTCCAGTCGTCCAGGTTCCACCTGGCACGAGGTGTCCCGGGCCCAGCAACTGCAGCAGATGGCATCCAACAGCAAGCTCCTGTCCTCTGGTGCCGGTCCCCCCTCCAGCCAGCCGGCCCCTCCCCTGCCAGTTCCCCAGGCTGCCCCCTGGGCTGGGCCATCACCACCATACCGGCCTGGTGAGAAGCTGGCTAGTTCCTCCCCCCACCAGCCACCTTTCAGTCCAGTGGGAAGTACCCAGAGCCCCCAAGGCTCACTCATGTCTGGCCTCGGTCCCACACCTCCCAAAGGCCCCTCCCCCCCCTACCGACCTGAGAAGCTGAGCAGCCCTGCCCTGGCCCAGCCCCAGCCCCCCTTCAGTCCACAGAGCATCCAGAACTCCCCAGCTCCGGTTCTGCCAGGGGCCCTGGCCTCTTCCGGAAATGCCCGGCCCTCCCCACCCTACCGACCAGATAAGCGGCCAAGCCCTGTCCTCCAGCACCAGGGTCCGCCCTCGGCCCCACCCACTCACTTTAGCTCCCAGGGTGAGTCGGCCAGTGCTTCTAGCCAGCTCTTCAAGGCCATGACCCAGAACCAAAGCAGCAGTTTGAAGCTCCTGATGCAGCAGCAACAGCAGCCAGTACAGTCACCTATGCAGCCACAGACACAGCCTCCCCCAGCTGTGCAGCAGGTCCTGGGCAAAGTGGGCATGGCACAGGACCCATACTCCTTCACCAACACCAAGCCGCTCCGACATTTCGACCCCATCCTGCCTGCCCAAAATCTCAGCCCCCTGACACCAGGTCAGACATCCCTGAGCCACTACCCTTCCTCGAGTGTGCAGCCGGCAGTGCCGGCAATATCCTCGGGGCAAGCACAGATGCTGCAGCAGCAGGAGATGCAGCAATGCATGCCACGGGGCATGCAGGCTGGCGGGATGATGCCAGGCAGCAGAGCGGTGAGTAGCAATGCTGTTTTTGTCATTGTTCCCTTAAAGTGCTACCACAGTAAATCAGCGGTTGGTGGTTGCTGATCTAGTAGGAGTGTGAGCCTGTGGGTGTCACATCTGAGGCTCTGATTGGCCAGAAGTAAAGAATTTTGTACTTTTACATGAGGAAGGTGCCCATCTCTCATTTGTGGCCCTGAGGCCTTTTAGGATCACAGAGGATTATCCTTTTGTGTGTCAGTGTTGGAGGGGACATTAAAGGTTTGGACCTGAGTGACTGTGGGGAATTTGTGGTTGTGGAAAATGAAGCTTCAAGCCTTTACATTTCTCACAGAAGATGAGATATTAGATCAGTCAGCTCCCTGACATGAGTCAGAAAGTTTCCAGAAGATCTTTTTGACCTGATGTGAAGAGGAAGCACAGAAACTGTGGACATTCCCTCGGCAGGGTCTACAGACCTACCTGGTGGGTGTACCACTCCTGAGGGAGCTTTACAGACCTACCTGGCAGGTGTACCACTCCTGAGGGAGCTTTACAGACCCACCTGGCGGCTGTACCACTACTGAGGGAGCTTTACAGACCTACCTGGTGGGATGTACCATTCCTGAGGGAGTTTGTCACAAGTCCACATTTTTTGAGGGGAGGAATGTTTTTTCAACATTCCAATTAGTGAGAGAGCTCCCCCCTCCCCACAACTTAACATCTACCCCCCATGTGTCTTTCCTTTTCTGGCTCTACAATTCCCTCAGTTTTTCCCAACGGAAAAAGTAAACACTGTTTTTGGCGACTCATGTGCAGTTCCTATTTTGATATCCCGAGGTGTTGAAAGTGAGTGATGTGTTAACCTATTGGAGAGGCCAGAGCTGGGGCACCTAAGCCAGTGCATGAGTGGGCGTCGTGTTTTGGGGGAGCATGAACTTCCCCCCACATGTTCTCGGAGGGACAGGGGTGGGGGCATGGAAGGGGCGGGGCCCAGCTGTGCCGCAAGTGGATTGGGTTTCAAAGCGGTGGTGGCAGCTCTCTCCCGAGCTCCGTGGTCCCTCTTTGAGAAGAGCGGCACCGTTTGAAGGCAGGGGGGGTTGGGGGGGGGGACCTCTCTTTTTCAGCCCAGCTGCAGTCTTTCAACAGACCAATAAAGGGATAATGAATTTGGTGGTGGGTCAGGTTTGGCTTCTTGGCCGTTGTGACTGTAGGCAAAAGGGGGCCTTGGTTTAGCACTTCCCCCCACCAAAAAAGACACGTCCTCCCTCTCGGGGCTGCTGCTCCCTCCACCCCCCTGTCATCCCCCTCCTTTGATGTCTGCTAAGCCCTGCTCTGTAAGTGGGCTCCATGGGGTTTCTGTGATTCATTGCAGAGTTGTGATGAGGTACAAAGGATTTGCTGCCTTTCTGTCTATTCATGTGATACCAAACATAAAATTACCATAAAAAGCAATCACCTGAATAAGAAGCCACAAAAGAACCACATATGTATCCTGAGATGGGTGAACCTTAATTTTTTTATCTTGAACAAACACTACTGGTTTTACTAGAGAGCCTGATCGATGGTCTTTCTAAACTACCAACCTGTTGGAGTTATGCAGTCTATCTGTTGGTATTAGGTAGTATATCTGTTATACTGTGTCTGATGAGATAAAGTAGTCTGTTGAGATTTTGTCATATAAATGATGCTTCTAGGTAGTCTACCTGACAGAATTCGTAGTCCATCTGTGGTCCATTGTTTTGTAATATGCGGGCTGTCTGTTAAGATTAGGTGTTTTCTCTGTTCTCTCTGTTAAGTGGTTTATCTGTAATATGTGGGCTATCTATTACAATGAGGTGTTCAACCTGTTTGTAATATCCTTCTGGCTGCTGCTATCAGATGGTCTGCCTGTCGGGATTATCCTTCTGGCTGCCGGTATCAGACGGTCTGCCTGTCGGGATTATCCTGGCTGTCGCTATAAAATGGTCTGTCTGTCCGGATTATCCTTCTGGCTGTCGGTATCAGACGGTCTGCCTGTTGGAATTATCCTTCCGGCTGTTGCTATAAAACGGTCTGCCTGTCGGGATTATCCTTCTGGCAGTTGCTATCAGATGGTCTGCTTGTTGGGATAATCCTCCTTTTTTGAGTTTCCCTGGCCGGCTGGTTGGCTGCTCTTGGTGGCTGAGCTCCTACTTTAGTCTAATCAGGAAGATGCTTCCTGTTTTCCTCTCTGCAGCTCCAGCAGAAGTGATGTCCTGAATGCGTTGTGTTTGCAAGCGCCTTCGCCCTATGACAGGCTAATTGTCCTCAATAACAACTGCAGTAGTTTTCCACCAGTCCCAACCCCTGTAACCTAGGCTGCCTCTGCCATGTCTAACCAGACAGTGGAGGGCAGCAAGTCGCTGATTGCTCCAGACCAGCATCCATCACTCCCTGTTACCCACAAGCCCCTACTTCCTCATACAGTGAGCTGTATGTCTCTGAAGGGGCCCATAAAGCCAAAATGGAGAGTGCATATTGGCGCGGGGCGGGGCGGGCGGCGGGGGGGCGGG
>JAODJX010000051.1:98673-120180 GCA_026776945.1 Isichthys henryi
GGAAAAATTCATCGCAGAGTCTCGAAGCACTTATGTAAGTCGCTCTGGCTAAGGGCGTCTGCTAAATACTGTAAATGAAATGAAAATGCTGGTCAATGCATGTTTCATTTTTATGTGGTGCAGAGTTTGTCTAGTCTTTATATCTGATGTTTAAATGTTGCAGCAAAGGGCATAGGAGAGAGCTTGATATGGGGAGGGTATACCTTCAGAAATGTAAGGGGGAGGGCAAATGAAGCCAAAACTGTGTGAAGGTAACAGTAAGCAGACTCTCTCTTTTAAGCCTATTTCTGTCTATAAAGAACGTACCCTAAGATGTTCTGTGGTACTCAAAGGCCGTGATGCGTCTTTTATAAAGCATGGTGTTTCCAAATGAGTGGGAAATAGGTTCAGCCCCTGTTGCTGTAAACCTCTCATCTTAATAAAAAAAAAAAGTTGCTGTCCGACGACTCATGCGATGATTTTTAGCAGCGGTATCTTAATCACATTGATGAGGATAGAAGATTAGCTGTCAAACAGTATCACATCAACAGCATCATATTGTTGTTACAGTTTTATTACCGCTTCACTGTTCATTTGCTTATGTCACGGATGACGATGGACTTGAATTCCCAGAATGCTGTGCGGGACACGGTCTCGAAGGCAGCCAATGGCGGCGTCCCGGGGGCGGTCCCGTCACCGCGAATGAGCTCGCTGTCCGCGGCGGCGGAAAAACAGACGCAGAAATCCGCTAAGACCGAAGCGTTCAGTCGTGCTCGCTGGGTCAGTATGTACATTTCTCACTTTAATATTTTATGAGGACACCGCCGAGTAGCTCGCAGACTAAGACCGCGGCGCGTTTCAGGCGGCGGAGCGGATGGCAGTCGGCAGGTGGCGTGTTAATTAGGCTGTCCTGAGTCAGGCTCGCTCCGTTAGCCAGTTAGCTAGCCTCCCGGTGCTGGCGGCGGTGGGTGCAGCCGCTAAACTTATATAACTCCGCCTTACGGGCTGGCCTCTTAGGGAAGGAAAGGACCATTCCTCTGCCCCTTTAGTCCTATAGTTCGCTTGCCCGATGTCTGCTAGCCGGACAGCTTCGTGTAAGAAGTTCTGCGTTTGTCCCCCTCCCCAAAACTTTAGTTGTCACCAACTTCAGACGTTCGCTGGATAGTGAGGCTTGACAGGGGGCATCTCCGGCCCGGCGTCTCCTCCGACTGTGAGGCCTTAAAATCCGCCAGATTGGCCGTCCAGAGACGACCTGCAGCTTGTCCCTCGGTGTGTGTGAGGCTGTGCGGTTCCCGAGGACCGCCGGGGTGAGAGCGGATGGCGTTTTATGCCGGTTACTTCGAGTTTGTGGTGACCAGCAGCTAGGCCGAGCTGTCGTGGTCACTCATAGCTACATACTGTATGTCCCGGTTTTGCTTTGCCCATGAAAGTTACCTAGTCAGGCACTCAAGCTGTAGGTGTCGTCCGCTAAATCGTACCTGTCCTCCCGCAGTGTGCTGACTGCAGGTTGGTCCGGTTTGGCAGTACAGGCTCTCGGCTGAAATATCCCACTCCTTCGAGTTACTGTAATATGTCCTTGCTGAGGACTTGTCTTGAAATTTGATTATATGTTGAAAGTAGTTTGCAGAAACAGGAATCCATGCCAAAATATCAAATATAGTCACGTGGATTGTAATGACGGTGTGTTGGGAGACAGGTTGGTTTTTAAAAAATCCACTGAACATTTTGTCTTTACATTTTTGGGGGTTTTGAAAATGAACATTCAGATTAAGCGAAATATTAGTAAGCAGGAGAGTGTGGGGGGATGTGACTGTGGCTGATGAAATCTCAGCCAGGGGTGTTTGAGTAAATGCTGCAGATGAGATGTGTCCTGACTACAAAGTGGGTGAATTTCACTCCAGTTAGAGAATTATGCAGAAAGAGCCATTCCCCTAATGGTAGAGCAATTTATGGGTGAAATTGGGCTTTACACAGATGATGCACATGTTTTTCATGCACTAATTAAACTTTATTGCCACCAAAAACATCTTTGTAGTGAAATGTCTCGACTAATCAGCCATGCCCAATAAATTAACCTGTTGCTTTGCTGTTTTGGGGGTGGTGCTGATTTTGCCGGTGCTTGAACTCACTGCGGATTGCCTGCTTCATCGTTATAACCATTACAGTCGTCGATTGTAATGACCCTGCTGTGGCTTTGCATGGGTTTCACATGGTTAGATTATGCAGATATGAATGTTAAAAATATTTCCTGTGGCCTGACTTGGCTGGGTGAGGCTCCCGTGTTCTTTACCTCACCTTCTATTCATTTAGGTCAGCTGCACTATGACCTCCTAGCCCCAGTCTACGTTAACCATCAACCGCTGGTGACTGCATGACAGCTCGTGACATGTGGGACTTTGCTTTACAGCTGCTGTGTTTCGTCAGTGAAAGATCTCACTTTTTATCTGCCCCTTCCCAGCTGGAAGTGTCTCGTCCAGAGCACCCTGAGCTATGGCCTCCGCTTCGTTACCAGTGTATAACTCAAACTCTCTGGATATAAGCTCCTGCAAAAATGTAAGTGTCCCTTTTCTCCCTGGGTGTTAACAGCTGCCCCCTTCCCCCCCTCCCTGTACCAGCATGACTCCTGCAGCATGCTGTCAGTATCGGGCTGGGATAGGGTGGGAAGCGAGACGTGCCGTGCAGGCAATGCAACGCAGTGCATCTCTGCTGCTGCACTATCATCTTCTTACCTTTGACAGTAAAAATAAAGTTGCTGGAGTGGCTGCGACTCATCCCGCTGACGCCGTGTAATTCTATTCCCGTCTGAAGGCCGGTGTGCTGAGGGCGCTGACTCACTGCTGCTGCATTCTCCTCTTATCAGCCAGGATAATCTCACTCTGGGACCACTGACCACGTGCTCTCTCTCCATTTGTCACTGCACCAACCGTGGCCGTCCCCAGGCTGTCACTCTGCCTCCTAAGTGTAGCACCTTTGCATCTGAATGTCACATTTTTGCCTTGGAAAATAAGCCCCTCTAACTCAGGGAGTTTCCTTTATGTGTTATACAGGTGTAGTCGTTGAGGATTAACCAATGTCAAAAATGAATGATGATCTCTGTTCTCTGAAATGAAATATACACCCTCTCGATGTTCCATTGCTGTCGTTTTCATTGGTTAGTCCTAAAGGGGGACATATCCTTGGTTGGCTTTTGCTGCTGTGCCATGAAGTGTCCACACTGGCGGTACAGGCCTGCACTGAGGTGGCTTACAGGCTACTGGGTCTTCATCCATTCCAGTCCCTGGTACCCAGTGTGAGAGGCACTGTGTTTTGCGCTGCGCCTCTCACCTTATAGCTACCCATTAGTTGTCTGAAGAACCAACGAGCACGTCATTACCCAGAAGCCCCCAGTGTGTGGTCACACACTGTGCGGCATCCTGATCTGCGGTCAGCCATGCTTACTGCTTCATTGGACAATGGAGCAGCAAATGGATCTGCTGGAATCCGCTGGGAGCAGATCCCTCAAGGCTGTGGCTGTGCCATATGGGATCATTTCGGTTTTTATCTCCCATTGTTTTATTCTCTCTCTCACCCCTGTGTGAATGTAATGTAAAATTTTTAAGCAGAGTTGAGTAGAGCCCTTATTGGTTGGTATTTTTAGTCCTAATTGTGTAAGGAGGCTTTTTCTTCTTTAAATTTTATAAATCATTGTAGGCGTCAAGGGAGAGCCTTAGGATGGAGCTGCTCACTGATGCCCCTTGGCTTCCTGGGGAGGAGAGGGTGATCGGTGAGTCTCTCTTGCTCCCTCTGTGTTTAGCTGGAGATGGACGTTCTTCAGAAGGTGGAAACCACTGACTATCTCGACCAGTACGTACAGCGGTCGTGTGTCATGGATCTAGACTCAGTGGAGTGTGAATGTCAGCAGGGATGTTTAAATTAAGGGGTGTCTGTAAATCAGTACTGACTCCTCTCTTTCTCTTCAGACAAAGACATCATCTACATTTGCCCCTTCAGTGGGGCAATAAAGGGCAGAGTGTTCATCTCCAACTACAGGCTGTTCTTCAGGAGCGTGGATGCTGTGAGTCTTGCTTATGGCTTTTCTTTCTGACGCGTCCACATTTCCATGCACTGTAAACGAATCCATTTTACTGTAAGCAGTGAGTCGGACTCCTCTGTGATCCACTGGTTCACTGTGGCGTATAGACTGTTAGAAGTCAGGCTGCAGTATTTTAAAGAAGTGAGCGGCATGTCAGGCCTTGGCGTCTTTAAGCTCTGTTGGAGTGTGTGGGCGTCAGTGTAGCTTTGCTCGTTCCAACCTATCACCTCTGGCCTGTAGGGGGCAGCACTGACCTGGTTCTCTTTCTCTGCCGGGCAGGACCCTGCGGTGACTCTTGAGGTGCCACTAGGAGCCATAAGTCGGGTGGAGAAGATGGGTGGGGCTTCGAGCCGCGGAGAGAATTCCTATGGGCTTGACATCACGTGCAAGGTCCTGCCCACTCTCTGTGTTGGGCCTGCTAATGGGAAAGCGGTAGCCCCACCACTTGGCCCAACCTGTGCCCTTTTTGTGTGCCTTGCAGGACATGAGGAATCTGCGATTCGCTCTAAAGCAGGAGGGCCACAGTAGAAGGGACATCTTTGACATCCTGTTTCGATACGCCTTCCCCCTTTCTCATGGACTGGTCAGTCAAAGTCCGGCCCTGTGGCTTCCCATTGGTTATTGATGAGTCCTACACAAGAATACACAAACACATACACACACACACAGATACAGACACACAGCGTTTCCCCTAGGTTTTCAGCTTCGGGTGGGGGGCAGACGGACACCGACAGGATTCATGGTGTTCATGTGTTTTAATGACAGCAGTAAAAAACAGGCAGATATTTTTGTCTGCTTTTCAGGTGGTTGATGCGACATATTTTCCGACGCACACTCTCTGTCCGCTGGTGTGAGTGCGCTCACCTGTGTGTGCACTCACGTGTCTGTGCGCGTGCATTGGGGCGGAGTTCCGCCATGCGCGATACAGAGAGCAGAGGAGAATTGTAAACGCGTGACTGTGTAGAGACAAAAATGACAAGCTGTTGTGTAAATAACATGAATAACATAAGGCTATTTAGTTTGTTTAATATAAGGACAATGTATATACCTGTTCTAGAGGAAAGGTAACCTTAAATGACTTCTGTTGTAATCTGGCGCTATATAGAAAATAAAATTAATTTGACCTTCAAGGGGATGTGGGAGGTGCCATTGGGGGGAGGGAGCGCCCCCCCTAATATAATGGTAGGGGAAACACTGGACACAGATACAGACAGGCAAACATACACACACACCTGTATACATGCACATGCTCCTTAGCAAAATGCATCTGAGTGCCGTTGTTTTCTGGCACAGCAGCAGGTGTGAGATGTGGTCATATGATGAGTCACATGACTCCTTGGCTCTCCCTTCCTTCCTTCACAGCAACTGTTTGCTTTCGTGAGCCAGGAGAAGTTTTCGGAAAATGGCTGGAATGTTTACAGCCCCATCCAGGAATTCAGGCGGCAGGTGGGGCCCTTTTGATATTGTGACCCTCCCCACCTGTTCTTTGTATCTGTGTTTTCGCGGCAGTTATTTTTATTTATTTCTTCCTCGCTTCATGTCCTCCTGCTCGACCTTCTCTTCTCAGCCTGTGTTCTCGTGCCCCTAGGGTCTACCTAACGATCAGTGGAGGGTCACCTTCTTGAACAACAACTACGAGCTGTGTGACACCTATCCCAGCATCCTGGTTGTCCCGTACACAGCCTCTGACGACGACCTGCGCAGGGTGGCCACCTTCCGTTCTCGTGGCCGGATTTCCGTGAGTCCCACGTGTTACTGTCACTCTGAGAGCCTCTTCATGACTGCCCCCTTACCTGCACCCTCCCCCCGGTCCCAGGTGCTGTCGTGGATACACCCAGAGAACCAGGCCGTGATCACACGCTGCAGCCAACCCCTGGTTGGCATGGGGGGGAAACGTAACCGCGACGACGAGCGCTACCTGGAGCTCATCCGTGCCACCAACAGGACGACCAGCAGGCTAACCATCTTCGATGCGCGGCCCAACGTCAACGCTGTCGCCAACAAGGCAGGAACTAATTGGGGGGACATATCGTCTCTGTGTGTCTCTGTGTGCATCTGCCTGTCTGTCTGTCCGCCTCTGTCTGTGTGCTTGTCTGTCTCTCTCTCCCTCTCTCTTTCTGCCTGCCGGTCTTTATGGGCCTCAAACTGCTTGCAGGCCACAGGCGGTGGCTACGAGGGTGATGATGCTTACCAGAATGCTGAGCTGGTGTTCCTGGACATCCACAATATCCATGTGATGCGCGAGTCGCTAAAGAAGCTGAAGGACATCGTGTACCCCAACGTGGAGGAGTCCCACTGGTTGTCCAGCTTGGAGTCCACACACTGGCTCGAGCACATCAAGGTACCTGGGTGATGCCGGGGCTCCCTGCATGCTGGCCAAAGCACTGCTTCCTCGCCAGCTGCTTCGGATGCTGAGCTTTCTCATCTGAAATTGTCATTGTAGCCCAACCACTAAAGCCTGATGCAGTGGCTCATGAGTGTAGGCAGAGCACTTGGTTTAAAAAAAATAATAAAAATAGCAGTCAGATGATAATTTTTTGCTTTAATCCGTGGGCCTTGTTTTATTCAGAAGCTCAGGCATTTTGCTTGTGTTTTTGTCCATTAGCTGGTATCTGTTGCAGTTCTTACAGAGAACCTGAATTTCAGCAGGCTTCATGCCCCATATTCTCTCTAATCCGGCTAGCTGCCACTTTACATTACTAAGCATTATTGTAAATATAAGGATTGCTGCCTGCCCATTACGCTGCTCCCCAGCATGTATACCGACACGCACTCCTTGACCATCTAAGCGTCAGTGAGTGTGTACACCCACTCCCCAGGCCCATGGTCTCCCACTGACCTCCCCATTTACCTTCCGCCCCCAGCTGGTGCTGTCGGGGGCCATCCAGGTGGCAGACAGGATCTCGTCAGGCAGCTCGGTTTTGGTGCACTGCAGCGACGGCTGGGACCGCACTGCCCAGCTGACTTCACTGGCCATGCTCATGCTGGACGGCTACTACCGCACGCTGAGGGGCTTCCAGGTGCTCCTGGAGAAGGAGTGGCTCAGCTTCGGGCACAAGTTTGCATCTGTGAGTGGCCCCTTCCGGTGGAGATTAACACAAAGCATTCATTGAAGCAAATAACGGTTACGAGGATGGTAGTAGTGATCCCGCATTCCTGCGGTGATATTTGGTGCAGTGTCCCGGCACTGCATATGAGCATGGTGTCTGCGAGGCGAACATCCCATGTTGCTGTGATACTTGTCCCTACTGGGTTCACCGCTCCTCCATAAATTTGTGCTCCGTGAAGTTTGTTGGAAAGAGTGATTTTGTTCATTGTTGTTCCTTATCCTCATGACCTTGTTTGGCTTCTCCTGCTAACCCTGACTGAGTGCTGGGCTTAGGGCTGCTGCCCCCAGCTCGGCATGGGTGGGGGTTTCCCACACCCTGTCCACATGGTCCTGATAAATAAACTGGGCAGTGTCATGGAGACACCTGCAATGAGTGGCTGTGACATGAGTGGCGCAGTGACATCCTGCCTGGTCTCCTTGCTGCCCTGTGCTCCCTCAGGGCTTGTGGGAAGGGTGAGCATGCGAGGGAACCTCTGATCGCCTCTTTGTGTCCGCAGAGGATCGGCCATGGCGATAAGAACCACGCCGATGCTGACCGCTCTCCCATCTTCCTGCAGTTTGTGGATTGCGTGTGGCAGATGACCAAGCAGGTGAGACGCCGAGCTCTGCGCTCGCCTGATCGTGTCACTGCATGCCCCAGCGGCAAGATAACGGTTTCCCGGCTTCTCAGTTCCCCACAGCGTTCGAGTTCAACGAGCACTTCTTGGTGACCCTGCTGGACCACCTATACAGCTGCCGCTTTGGGACGTTCCTGTTCAACTGTGAGAGCTTGCGGGAAGCTAACGTAAGACCCTACCCTCCCACCGGCACGCACCCCAGCCCCCCAGCTCCCCGCAGTCACACGAAGGTGCTGGAGTGACACTGTAACGGTTGTGCGACTCTTTCAGGAGGTCAAAAAGAAGACTGTGTCCCTATGGTCCTTCATCAACAGCGAGCCATCCTCCTACAGCAACCCCTTCTTCACGGTGGACCTCAGCCACGTGCTCTACCCTGTGGCCAGCATGCGGCACCTGGAACTCTGGGTGTCCTACTACATCCGGTGGAACCCACGCATCCGGCAGCAGGTACTGTAGGAAGCCCCCGCCCCGTAACTGTGTGACCTGCGCCAGTAACGCCGATGTCTGTGACGTGTCTCTCTGAGCTCTAAGGGGTGTAGCTGTCCGGATCTGGGGTGGTCAGTCCATTGAGGCACCACCTGGCAACACAGTCTGTGTGCTGGTCCCCAGCAAAGAAGAGGAGCTGTGGATGTATATTGGCTTCATCTTGCTGGTTTAATGAACCCAATGAAAATACAGGAACAAAGGCAGCGGCCATTTTAAGCGTCGTGGTGCAGAGATGCGGGTGTGGGCCTCGAATGCCTCAGTGCAGGGGGAGCTTAAATGAGGACGAGTGCCATGATGTTCTGGGAAGCGGCCAGACTGCCGCTGTACTCTGTCAGGATGACTTCCTATATTTCCGAGGGTGCTTTGCTATTTGTAATGTAACTAGGCGTGCAGCGTGACACACCCCAAGATGAAACCCTGTAGCATGTGCTATGTTGCTGTGTCCTGCCTCTGACCTCTGGCTTCTCACCCCCCCCTCCGGCGACAGCAGCAGAGTCCAATGGAGCAGCGCTATAAGGAGCTTCTGGCCCTTAAGGAACAGTACCTGAAGAAGCTGGAGGAGCTCCAGCTTTCGGACCAGGCCCCACAGGTGTCGCCCCGGGGCCCACACCTGTCCAACAGTGCTGGCCCCTCCCCCAGCTCGCCCCCACCACTGGTCACGCGCCTGCAAACCCCCTTCTAATGCTTAGCCCCACCTCCGAGGAGTCGGACATCATGACGACGTTGCCAGTAATGACCGAAGCTGGGACGGCGACGATAAAGGAACTACAGCGCAATAAATCACAGGATAGCCTTGGTGACGGACAGAAGCCTTAGGAGTGTGTGTCGTATACATGCCGGGGACGTGTGTGGTGGCCAGTCTGTCCCCTCTCCAAGCTTTACGGCGTGAAATGAGCACCAACCCCCGGTCCAGGGGGCCCCTCAGCCTGGACACTGACTGGTACCATTTAAGGGAAAAAATAACGTTTAATTTAAATAGCAATAAATTATACCATATATATGGTATAATTATACGTATTTATATATATATATATAATTTTTTGTTGCACCTTTTTCAGTATTCAGTTAGACTGCACTGCCCGTTATTAACGTTTGTAAACATTTTAATGCAGTGAGATCTGCATTGACTGCAGCAGGTGCTCTCCTCAGTACCCTGGATTCTCTGAAGTGTGTGGGATGTGACTTCAGGTTGGTGTGAGTTTGTCAGAAGTGCAGGGAGTGTTTTGGGTGTTTCGCGTTTCCTTATAACTGACATTGACTTTTTTGGATTGAACCACAAAAGTTTTAAATGCATTGTTCAGCTGAGAATATAAAACAGTCTGAGCTCTGGCTTTTATTAATATCTTAATTTGCCTTTCAGTATCTGCTAATGGTTACTAACGGAATTTCAAACTGAGCTGCAAAAAACTAGGATCCCCATTCTAAACACCACTGACATTTGATTTCCTGTTTTCTTGACATTTGATCCATTCTTGTCACCAGCTAATCATTTCAGTGATTTTCCTGTCATGCTACCAGCTTTTGGTAGTGAATGCCTTAAGGTTTGAGTGTTCATATCTTTGCTTATGAAAGATCTCAGAACTGTAAAACTGAGAGTGAAAGTGTACTGTAAAAATCCGAAGTTACGCTGAATACTGAACGCGAGGACTACGATCGCGGGTCGGGGGGAGGGGTGTGCTACGTAAAGCCACGTGTGCCTTTTGCTGTCTGAGGTCTTCCTTAGAGCGACTCTTTGTATGGAGACATTAGCAACTTACTGACTACAGGGTCACCGACAAAGGCGGTCGCTCCCTGAAGCCCTTTCGTACTACGATGTCACCTGAGCTTTCTCCGGCCGACAGTCCGCTGCTTCGTCTCATTAGCGCCCTCTAGCTTGAAATGCAGCAGGGGGCCAGTAAGAGCGAAAAGTGGGCCACCCCTCCCTTCCTTGGAAAGTTTCATTTCTGCGTTTTTGACGCTTTGACCTCAGTGAGGATTTAAAGTGAAATGAGCAAAGCAACAAAGACAGTGAGCTGTTGTTTTTTGGGGGACGAATGTTTTTACTTTGTGCAAGTACATTAATCATGTAATTACCTCAGAATGCTTATTTTACTGTTTAATGTTATGCTATTGTAAAATATAATATTTTATTTAGTGTAAAGCTCAGTGGTTTTATAAAAGAATAACTAGAGAATGTTTATTGACTTTAGCAGAAACCTACTCCATGCCTCGTCTCTCTGCCTTTGTGGATTTGTTTGTTGATCCTTGCCTTACAGTAGGTCAGACGCTGCAACGTAAAACAAGCCATAAGGTAGAGATTCCCATCAGACCACAGCTCTGCTGAGCTCTGAGGAGTCTTGGGTGAGGACTCATGCTGCTGGGCCTCGGACGATGTGCCCTGTCGTACCCTATGAACCGTACTCTTTCTCCACTACATTGTCTTGTGTAAATGTTGCCGACCAGTGCTACCGCAGCTGTGCTTTCCAGAGTTAGCCTGCAAATGCTAACAAACGCTTAGCTCGGCGCTTCTCGCACGTGCTCCCCCAGAACCTGCCTGGACTGCTGAAGGGCTTTGTTAGTTTATTACTTGAATCAGACTGGCTGGTGTTGGACCATGGGCGAGGACCATGGAGGGAATGCTTGGCACCTGGCGCTCCTTGCAGCGATGTTGGAGACATCGATTGAAGGACATTCTGTGTCTTGCTAAATGTCCCTCTAGCAGACAGCTCAGCTGTTCATTATAAGGCTCGAATTTTTTCCGTTTTTTGACTCCATTCTGCTTCTTGTCGATGAAATGTTCGAAATGGGTTAATGTCTTTAAATTAGACAGCATATTAACTCATGTAACCTTGGCAACTGTCCTGGTAACCTGAATCAACAAATTTTATTACTGTTGTTTTTATCACTTTTTAAAAGAAGCAATATGAAGTGAAGTAATTTTAACTTTCCGTAGGCAGCTTGAAGCATGGATACTGGTTGTCTGCACTGAGTGGAATAAAAGTTCTGCTACATTAGCTGGTTCTGCATTAGTGCTAGTTGATATGTCGGCCTCACTTGACCTGGTTAAAAAGCTGCTTACTTGCACTACTTTCCAGACTCTCAAACCACGTTTTATCATTGTGTATCAGACTATTGTTAAGAGAGTGTGTGTGCGTGTGTTTTGTAACGAAGGGAATTGAGTCTAAAATTTAATAAAGAATTATAAAATCCTTCATGACAGTTTTGTTGACCCTAAATTGAACTGCACAAGATCGTGTATTTGGCAGAGGGCGCAATTTCACCGGTGCGGACGAGATTTTTCACAAATTTTGACAGTATTATCTTGAAATTACTATCTAAAATCCTTAGGCATTGTTTATGTAATATGGTACTATATCATTTAAAAATATTTCATGACCCTGCCTGCGGGATTGGGAAGCCTGCATTTAGGCTGTATAAGGTGTTTTATCGCGGTACGTATAATAAACTGACATTGAAAGGCTGAGGGGAGGGGCTGCCGCGGTGCATGCTGGGTGACGGGCGGAGAGGGGCATGGCAGCTTCCGTGTGTCGCTGTAACACACAAACACAGGAAATAGTGCCTGCCTGAAATTGGACTCGGCCAGCCGGGATCTTGGTCATCTGTCAAAGGAAGGAAGCGGGACACAAAGAGAAGGCTTTATCGGAGGAAGGAAGCCGGAGGCGGGATGGAAAAGCAGCCGAGCGACGGGGCTGCGACCAGCGGCCGTAAGCCGTACCGCCCCGCCGCCGCTGCCGCTGCCGCTTCGGGCTCCGGGACCGGCTCTGCGTCCAAACAGCCCAGCGCCGAGACGCTGGACAGGTGAGCGGCCGACTCTGATCTTTATCAGCGGATGTGCACTTTAGTGTACGCTCCCTCCGCTGCTCGTTAGCTCAGGCTAACGCTAATCTGACGTTAGCGACTTTACGGGTTTATTTTGGCACATTACGGTGGCTGGAAAATAAAAAGGTGTGGCTGGTTTTCCCTATCGTCATGCCGGATTTGCGATCTCTCCGATGTTCCCGGTAACTGTGCGTTTCCGCTGTGGGGATCGTGCTGTGTCCCCGCTCTTTGGGGTTATGAAGGGCTAGGACTGACCCCCCTCGGGTTTACTCTCTTCCTCCCGCTTCCTCCCACCCCAGCCCCACCGGTTCCCACGTGGAGTGGTGTAAACAGCTGATCGCGGCCACCATCTCCAGCCAGATCTCCGGCACTGTTCCTCCGGACCCCGTCTCCCGAGATTACAAGGTAAGGCTGCGTGTCGGGGCTGGGGGCGGTGATCGCGCATTCGGACCCTGACCGCTTCTCCGCAGGGCTGTTTGTGACGGTGCTGGTTACCGGACACTCGCCGTGATTACGGCATTTATACCGCCTGCATCCTGAGGCGAACGTTCCACGAACAATACAGCATCATTCTCAGCAGGATTTAGAGGAATTACTATCTTTTATCTGTTCCAGCATCATCATTGTTAAATTCAGGCTACCAGCAGGTCAGGGATTATAAATAGGTGTTCTTTTTAAATTTTAACCATGTAAAGTACCCTTGGCTGAATGAATTACCTGCCTTTGGCAAGTGAACCTGGAGGTTGCTATAGGTGCTGAGGAGTGCTTCACTAGTTCAGGTCCCTGGTTCTGATGGACTGTAGCTGAGCTTAAACATGCTAAGCTTATGTCACCCTGCTCTCGGAGGAAAGGTGCATGTAGGTTTGGTGCTCTGACGCTTCATTTGGGTGGTGGTCTGCTGGAATATGGCATTACTCTGACACCCCCGGAGCTGTGCCTCCTCAGTCGAACAGGGGGGACGGGCTTCCCCTGTCCTCTTCTCAGGGTTGGGCTTCAAGCTCAGCATGATAGTGCTGGATATGTGCTTATGGAAGAGGAATGGAAAACTTCTGCTCACTCCGGCCTGGTGTGATCCTAACCATGTGTGAGCCTTTCTCAGAGTGCGGGGCTTCTGGGTAATGAAGTTTGGTTTCTGGCCGTGTTGAGCTAACCCAGGGTTCAAGCTCACTGTCCCTGATTAATGGCTCTGCTGTTTCTGACTGGCAGGTGGGATGGAGGAAAGACTTGAGGGTAAGAACACAAATGGGGGTCTTGGGCTACCTTGTTCGTGCTCTGCCAGCCTCCCCGTGCTTCTTAATGGCTCCTGACTGCTGGGGGGGGGTCTTTTCCTGTGCCTGAGGCTTTGACAGTGTGGACCCCCCCCCCCCATATCACAGCTCGCTTTGACCCCAGCACCCTGCCTTTTCCCTCTGGACACAGTGACCACTTGTGCTGAGCTCCCCGCCGGCTGTTAAATCACAGTTTGACTTGTGAAAGCAGCGTAACACTCTGGCTGCAGTGTGATGCTCGTCACGGTTGTGACACATGTGGGACAGTGAAGCAGATCAGACTCAGAGCTCTGAAGCAGTGGGGAAGCTCGCCTGTGGCTTTGGATCGAATTTGCTTCTCCATTCAATTCTGTTTGCTACATTGACACCCTGTGTCACGGACCCTGTGTCACGGACCCTGTGTCACGGACCCTCAGTGCACCTTTAGCCTTCCAGTCAGTTCAGTCTGTTTTTATTTTTTAAATTTTTTATTTCATGCTTTATTTCACGTTTGATAAAATTGCTAAAATTGATAATCGTCGTTAGCGTGTTACATTCCCTTAGCTAAATTGATTGTCGCCGCTCCGCTAGGATTTTGCTTCTTTATCAGGATCCCATTGCAGCTTGTGCTCGGGGGTGGGGAGGAGCTGTCGGGGGGGCTGTGTGTGTGGTAAAGGCATGTTCATCTGCTTTGTGTCTGTCACCTGCAGGTTTCCAGGAGACCAGACCTCGGGGTAAGAAGGCATGGGTGTGTCTGTGTGTGTGCCACCTCTCTGTGTGATCTGGGATTACTCTCAAACTAAAGGGTAGGCTGCAGACCGAGCACATAGAGGGCACTCAAAAGTACTTTCTGCCCCTTCTGGCTGTGAGGTGCAAGGATCATCTTAAATCCCCAGACTTTGCTTAATCTGTGAAATCTCTGTTTACCACTGTTACCTATTTTGTGAAGTCATACTTGTATGTGTTGAATTTTCCTCAGTCGTGCCACTCTGCATGCTTTTATACTTAAGAAACGTTTTAAATGTTATTTTGATTAGTTTTTCTTCAAATTTTTAGCAGCAGAGATAAAACAGGAAATTTCCTGTGACACAGTTGAATGTAAGAGATGCTGTATGGTGCATTAAGGCAATAATTACTGTCGGTGAAATGTATGACAGTTTAGCTGCAGTTTTCTGAATGGGCAGAGGGTGGCGCTGTGCTGATTTTGGCTGCAGCTAGGTATGGGTCGGGTTGAGATCTGCTTGCTTCCCTGCCCTGAACCTTACCAGCCCCCTAACGGACATTGCGGGGGACTTTGAGTCGTGGATGTTTGTTCTGTGCCTTTATCGAAACTGGTGCTTTTATGTAGTCTTGTAGGTGGGGGCTTTTTGTTTTGTACTTTTGTTTTGTGCTGTCGATAATGGCATCAGCTTTGTGGTTACGTGTCTGTTTCTGTGCCAGTTTTTTTTAATGGTCGTGGGCGGTGGACTTCTTAACGCGGTGTTGCGGTATGTCCTGCCTTCAGGAGAGGGTGCTGCACGCACTCCATCTGCACAATGCTCACAGATGTTAGTCTGCTTCTCTCTTCTTCTCTTTAACTTGCGCCGTTCACCAGCCTGCTCTGCTTTTCAGATCTAACTATAATGGCTTCATCACTGTAACAAAGATGGCGGCATTCTGCCTGGCCCTGTCTCCTCTTCCTTGCTGCCGCATGGCAGAGTCAGGCTGCCTGTGATGTGGGGGGCCTTAGTGCTTAAAGCCCCCTCCTGATTTACCTGTTCTCTCACCGGCTGCTTGCTTGTCTGTCTCTCTCTCTTTTTCTCTCTTTCTCTGCTTGCTTGCGCTGTGGGCACAGGACTCGGACAGTACAAATGGCCTGCCCTCAGACAGCGAGGCTGACAGCTCTCCCTGCTCCCCGGCAAGTGTCTCAGCCAGCCTCTGTGTCTGTGCGCGTCTGTGTTTGTGTCTGTGTGTGTCTTTGTGTGTTTGTATCGTGTGTGTCTGTGTCATTTCTCATTTCTCATTCTGTTACGCTTAATTCTTGCTTGCTACAGGTCTTTTGTGTTTTCCCCTTTAAAAAGCAGTGATTATAAGCATTTTCCTAACTGTGTCTTCAGTGCGACTTCCCCAGAGCTGCAGACCTCCCAGCCCAGCAGGGCAGCAGCTGCTGGCTCGGGGGAGGGTGGAGCGGCTCCTGGCCCATGTACTGAGCCTTGAACCGCGTCCCAGCGTGTTCAGCGCTGCGTTACTTAACATTACATTTGCAGCACTTTACAATACTTTGCTGCGCTGCTTTGTTAAACAAATGCAGATGAGACTTAAAAGCACCAGTGGCTGTTTTTCTCTCTTCATAGTGGCTTGTCTGAACCCAAACCACCAGAGGGGGGCGCTGTTTCGCTTGGCTATCTAACATTCAGGCAGAGTACTTGTTCACGCTCCAACTGGCTGAGTCTGTTTGGCGACCAGCCCGCAGTGGGACTCCTTAAGCCTACAGTGAACCACCGATGGTCTGGCTTTTAAGTCCTCTGATTTCACTGTTTTTTTTTTTTCTTTCAAAAACATAAAGATGGAAAGATGTGTGTGAGGACCGTGCCTGTGCGTGCAGTGTGTGTGTGTGAGGACCGTGTCAGTGTGTGCAGTGTGTGCGTGCAGTGTGTTGTCAGCTTGGTGCTTCGTCATGGGTTGTGTCTCATCAGAACCCTCTTCTGACTCGCTGAATAAAGCCCCCTACATGCGTCACCATGTCCCTCGGGGGGGGGGGGTGTGTCAGGCTTGTGGTCATTTCTTTTTCTTTACACCCTCGAATTTAGAGCACAGGGGCTATCCAGAGAGGTCCCGACATCATTTCCAGACTCATAACCAATAATTAATATAGTTGAACTATCAGACTGGTTTAACCGAAACTACACAAGTGAAGTTTTAGTTAAATGTCAGGTTTCTTTAAATCGGCATGTTTGTATTAATCTTGCTGTTATATACGCTGAGCCTGTACCCATTGGTATGCGCGGCAGCTGTATGTTTAAACCAGAAAGTTCCAGGCCCGCAAAGATGTGGCTGTGAGTCCCAGGCTCCCACTAAGCTAAGCCTTGGCAGTGATGTCCCCGTTTCTGCTAACATGTCTGAGGTCGTGACAGCGGCTGGGTCATCCTATCTCACGCTGACTGTCTGGCCCGCCCTCATGCTGAGCCCTGACTGTGATTGGCTGGGCTCCTTTGACAGGCGCTGAGGGACAGCGGCAGACAGGACCAGATGGAGGAGGCCCCGCGGGTCCCCGGCGAGACCATCAAAGCTATAGGTGAGGCCCCTATAGAAACTTGTGGCTTACTTTGGTAATATCTGGGGGTGGATCTCCAGATCTGGACGCTTATTTAACTTTCTTTGACACTTTATTTCACTGTTAAGCATAGCTGCAACCCCCAGCCCCCCAACAGGGCTGAGGCTTGTGTTTTACATCTGAGCCTCCAAGTTTCTTTTTACTCTGCCTTTCCAGCTAAAAATGTGATGTACATCTGTCCCTTCACCGGCGCGGTGAGCGGGACGCTCACAGTCACCGACTACAAGTTGTACTTCAAGAGCCTAGATCGGGTAGGCCGTGCCCCGTATCCCTAACCTTAACCCCCGATCTCTAACCCTAACCCCCTATCTCTAACTCTAACCTTAACCCTTCACCGGCGCCGTCAGCAGGACGCTCAGTCACCGACTACAAGCTGTACTTCAAGAGCCTAGAATGGGTAGGCTGTGCCCCCTATCCCTAACCCTATCCCTAACCCTGACCCCCCTATCCCCAGCTGAACACAGGAGATTCCTCTGAGCTGTGTTGACTCGCGTCAGATCGCTGTTGCGCCTGAGCACCCTGTGAACCATCTGCATACACACTGGATCAGATCAAAGCTGATTTATCAAATGCTTCCTGCCACGGAAAACAGCAGTAGGCGACAAAATGAGTTTCCCTGGTAGCTGCCTGTAGCAAAGTAATAGATAAAAAATAGGAAAGTGCAAATTGTCCATATTAATACCCTCACTAACCCTAACCCTCATCACTAACCCTCATCACTAACCCTAACCCTCATCACTAACCCTAACCCTCATCACTAACCCTAACCCTCATCACTAACCCCAACCCTCATCACTAACCCTAATCCTCTCCGTTTATGGGAAGAAGTTTCTGCAGAACCTTTTTTTCCTTGATACTGTTTTCTTGATGACAGGAGTGAAAGCCATCTGTGGTTGCAGTCCTTGAAGATAGATCTGGCTTCTCTTAAGGCATCTGCTTGTGCATGTGTCCTGGATGTCAGCCAGATTGCATCCAGTAACAGTCTGTGCTGGCTGTACATAGTATCTGTGTGTTTTTATCAGTTAGCCTTGGGTGGAGTTTATGATGTAGAAGCTGTGGGTCACAAACAGACTCTGTGTGAGACTCACACTCTGCTCTGACCTGCCTTTCAGGAGCCCCCTTTTGTTCTGGACATCAATTTAGGAGCCATCAGCCGCCTGGATACGATCGGGATGCAGATCGGGGAGAATGACATGGGGATGGAGATTGTTTGCAAGGTTAGCCGTGTGATGCTAACGGGCGCTTCCTCTCCGGCCAGACAAAGTTCTGCCCTCTAAACTGAATCTCCCCCACAGGACGTGAGGAGCCCCCGGTTCGCCTTCAAGAGGGAGGAACACCCCAGGATGGAGATCTTCGAGACGCTGACGAAGCACGCCTTTCCGCTCTCCAATGACCTGGTGAGTCCCATTGGCAGGTAGAGCCGTGCCTCTTGTGGTCGCGGGTTCGACACTACGGGTAGTACCTGTTCTCAGGTGGAGAGTGAACTTGTGCGAGATGCAGGTCACTGTCGTGAATGAAGAGTGGAAGAGCCTTAGTTTAATGACAAATGCTGATTGCTGCGAAGGCACAGACTGAGCTGTCTGCTTAGTGCACCGTCCCCGATTCTCCTCCAGCCGCTGTTTGCCTTCCTGTACAAAGAGAAGTTCCCTGTGGACGGCTGGAAGGTGTATGATCCTGTCACAGAGTACAAGAGACAGGTGAGCCACCCGTGCTCGCTGTGGGGGGGGTCTGCTTCCGGGGCTACTCTCCAGCCTGACACCCCCGTGATTGCCTTTACGATGGCCGAATGCTTTGTGATGCTTTGGTCCCGTGAATGAGTTCTTGAGGAATTAAGGGGACTTCTGCCTGGTCCAGGTCCTGGTTACCGATCCCTGTGTGTGATAACGTTCCGTATCGTGCCCACGCCTCCAGGGCCTCCCAAACGAGAGTTGGACCATTAGCAGGATCAACAGCAGCTACGAAGTGTGTGATACCTACCCCTTGCTGCTGGTGGTGCCCACAAGCATCAGGGATGACGAGCTGAAGAGGGTGGCAGCGTTCAGGGCCAAGCATCGCATTCCGGTGGGTCCCGGCTGCATGTCTCATGCGCGTGCACACGCACGCATGCGTGCACGAAAACGAGGTAATCTCAGCTTTTTAAAGCACGCTTCCCCGGCCTGCACTGCAGGTGCTCTCCTGGATCCACCCCGAGAGCCAGGCTGCCATCGTGCGCTGCGGCCAGCCACTGGTGGGGCCTTCGGACCGGCGCTGCAAGGAGGACGAGCGCTTCCTGCAGACCATCTTGGATGCCAACGCTCAGTCCCACAAGCTCAGCATCTTTGACGCTCGGCAGGGCAGCGTGGCCGACACCAATAAGGTCTGAGTGTATTTGTAACAGATTATGATGACATTGTGGGGAAATCTGTTCTACACAGACACACAAACAAACACAAACTGGGTTTAGCTTCTGCTCGTTTCATATTCCTGTTCACTGATTTATGCAGCTTGTTTTTACGGAAGCAGTTCTGGTGTCAGGCTGTAGGTGGTGCAGTGGTTAAAACTGTTACCTGACAGTTTCTGGGCCAAGAAAATCCAGTGCACAGTAAAACGGCAGTTTTGTCACATCCTCCTAACCAGCCACCCTCCCCTCCACAGGCCAAGGATGGGGGCTACGAAAGCGAGAGCTTCTACCCCAACGTGGAACTGAACTTTCTGGAAATCCCGAACATCCATGTCATGCGCGAGTCTCTGCGTAAGGTGAAGGAGGCGGTGTACCCCTCCATCGACGAGGCGCACTGGCTGTCTGCCATAGACTCCACTCACTGGCTGGAGTACATTCGGGTGAGACCCCCCCCCCCACCCTGCCGCATCCTGACAGACACCCCTGTCCCTCCGAAGGTGCCCTGTCCGCCTCATGTGCCTCACCTGCCACACAGCTTTACTCAGAATTTAATTTCCTTACGTATTATCAAGGCAACTTTTGTGTGGATTTGTGAAGTAGGCCATTGTCTGGATTGCCAACGACCGAGTACTCATGGTCAGTGGTGGAGATGGATGGGGGAGGGGGGCCGTTTGTATGCTAACAGGAACATATCAGTGCTTTAAAATTAGAAAATAGGTCGGAAGAAGATGAGAAATACATGGGCCTAGATTCTGTTCATAACAGAAAAGTACTGACTGTTTCACCAGACACAGGAAAAGAAATGCCAGCTCATTTCAGGATCCACATGCACTTTCAAGTGTTATTGCCCTTTAGCTTATAAATACTAATGAGTATTAGCGAGTAATGCTGAGTAATAGTGAGTATTATCATTGACGTTCAGGTGTGTGCACTGAAGTACCAGTGAGCATGGATGCATAGTGTTTTAGCCTCCGTTTGCCCTGCCCCCCCCCCCAGCTGCTCCTGGCCGGCGCCGTGCGCATCGCCGACAAGCTGGAATCGGGCAAGACGTCAGTGGTGGTGCACTGCAGTGACGGCTGGGACCGCACTGCCCAGCTGACCTCACTTGCCATGCTCATGCTGGACGGCTACTACCGCACGCTGAGGGGCTTCCAGGTGCTGCTGGAGAAGGAGTGGCTCAGCTTCGGGCATCGTTTTGCCGCGGTGAGTCTGCGGTGCTGGGGGTGAGGCACCTCGTCTTGTAAGTGCGTCGTGGTTCCGAGACTCTGCCGTTGTACATGTGCAAGAGAATGTTCAGCAGTCCTTAATCCAGTACTGTATATGGGCTGTATTTATGTGGATAAAGTGGTCAAATAAGCAGCTTAGTCTAGGGCAGTGTGGGTAAGTGGGATAGTCTGCTGTGTTTGTGATCAGAAGGTCGGCAGTTCAAATCCCAGGGCTGGCAGAGTGATGTCTCTCTTGGGCCCCTGAGTGAGGCCCTTAACGCAGGGGCGACTGACCCTGCTCTCTCGATTTGTTTATCGTGTTAGATAATTCCTCTGTTAAGCAATGTAAGTGTAAGACACACACTATATCAATGTCTGTCTGTGTCTGTGCCTGCTGGTCACCAGCGCGTGGGACACGGGGACGAGAACCACGCCAACTCGGAGCGCTCGCCCCTCTTCGTGCAGTTTGTGGACTGCGTGTGGCAAATGCTGAGGCAGGTGAGGCAACACCGCTTTCTGGAGGCCCTGGGGGGGCAGCCATTAACACTGCAGTCGCCTCACAGTCGCCTTTGATTATTCTATATCTACCCCTCCCCCAGTTTCCCTCAGCGTTCGAGTTCAATGAGCTCTTCCTTATCACCATCCTGGACCATCTCTACAGCTGCCTCTTTGGTACCTTCCTCTACAACAGTGAGCAGGAGAGAGTCAGCAAGGTTTGTCGCCTCATTCCCCTGTGGACCGTCCTGCTGTTCAGTCTTTGTACACAGGCATCCATATATCCATCTTCCTTCCATCCTTCCTTCCTTCCATCCTTCCTACTATCATAGCTAGGGCCATGGGTGGCTTATATCCTCTTGCCAGGAGAGTGTCTACAGACTAGCAGCAGGGTGCTGATCTGTCACAGGGTACATGCATACAGTCCCACAGTGGGGGCCATTTAGCAATGCATGTCTCTAGAGTTCGGGAGGGAAGCAGGGAGAACGTGATACAGGGAGAACATGCAAGCTGTTCATTAGGAAGCTAGAGGTGGGATTTGAACCCATAACCACAGAAGTGGGAGCGTAGGGCGACGCACCGTTCCACCCTTGATGCATGACCATTTATAGGGACAGGAATGTCATTTCTGGGACCCCACTCAAAAAGGCCCCTAGTATACGCACTGAGTATTTGTGACCAGCAGGGGGCCCAATACTTTGGGGTCGTAATACAGGTCCTTCTCAAAAAATTAGCATATTGTGATAAAGTTCATTATTTTCTGTAATGTACTGATAAACATTAGA
>JAODJX010000051.1:120280-142861 GCA_026776945.1 Isichthys henryi
GTCTAATGTTTATCAGTACATTACAGAAAATAATGAACTTTATCACAATATGCTAATTTTTTGAGAAGGACCTGTATATTATACAAAATACTGTGGTACTTCAGTTCTCAAACTCATTAGAACTTGATTTTCTTAAGTCGAACTAGCCAGTTCGAAATAAAATGACCTAGAACTCGATCTGAATCTCGGCAGTCGAACCGTGAACGGTGACCTGAGAACTGGGGGAATGAGTCACGCGGCATGTCTCTCAGCAGAAACAAAGGGTGATGCTTCAGTCTCAGCCTCATATTCGCTGTGATAGCGTCGTTTGTTGGGATAGTGCTTTTATTGAAAATATCAGGCAATAGACTGTACTTTATATGATTTTAGTATGAATAATAAAAATAAACAATGGACCACATGGCATAGCCTTGTGTTTTGGCGCCATGTTGGGGCATGGCTTGGGGTCGTCACGATCTACCGAGCCGGGACCGGGGAAGTAGGGACAGGGCTCAAGCGATCGGGAAACACGGGGTTTAATTGGGAACAGGCAGGACATCACAATGACGTTACAATGACTGGCCTGGGGAAACAAACTGAAACGTGGACTAAATTCAGAGGCCTAATGACAACAACCAGAAACAGCTGATGACAGGGGTAGTGTTGGGGTACATTCTTTATCGTTTTGGAAGCTATTAAGAAAGAAATATTGCTCTTGTTTTATCCTGTTCATTTTGTGTTTAAATGCTAAAAAAGAAAAAACATATTTAAGTGTAATTTTTGGGGGCTGGGAACCAATTAATTGGTTTTACATTAATTCTTACAAGGAAATTCGATCAGAACTCTCTTCAGAACTCGGATTCAAATCTTAAACAGATTAAGTTGAAGTTGTATCTCTTCTTCCAACCAGATCGCAATTAAAGCTTTTGTTACTTCCTTTGTCCACACATCCATTATTACTGTATTTTTTTACGTCTATGATGTCATAAGGCAACTGGAAAAACCCAAATACTAACATGAAATGAGCCATATCACCACTTACTGTAGCGAAGTCGGACATACTAAGCTCAATAAATTGATTCCCCGCCCGTGCATGAACACTGGGACAAGGACAGTAGTCTGATTAAATGGCGTAGTCCAGCTATAACTGTCGGTCAACTAAGATGTGCATTTAAACGAAGTGACTGACGGTGTCATTCTTCTCCCTGTGTCCAGGCAGTGCCCAGTAAGACGGTGTCCCTCTGGTCATACATCAACAGCCAGGCGGAGGACTTCACCAACCCCTTCTACGTCAACTACGAGAACCATGTGCTGTACCCGGTGGCCAGTCTGCGCCATCTGGAGTTCTGGGTCAGCTATTATGTGCGCTGGAACCCCCGCATGAGGCCCCAGGTGAGACTGGAAGGCTGTCCCTAAACCCCCTCCCTGTCTTCGGAAGCATCTCACTCAGCTATTACATGCACTAGAGCCCCCACATGAGGCACTAGACCTACACCTGACTGTCTATGCATTAATGAGCCCATTGGGACCTGCTTTGACCTGTTCCTTAATCCCCAGCCAACCTCCCCTCAAAATTACTACATTAATGAGTGTTAATGGCTTCCTTTGACTTCTGAGATACTGAGGTCAAGTGGATTATGACCAGTGAGGACCACACTATCAATAGATTTTGTTCTCTGTTCTCTAAGTCAGCTCATTATAAAAAATGTGTGATAACGATTAGCCATCGAGAAAATAATTAGCCATCACCGAGTTTCCCCCCGATTTGGCAAAAAATCAGGGTATGCAGTCCTCCAGAGCATGGAGAGAATTGTTCCTGCAGCCAGCCATCTGGCGAAACACTGTGAGTGGGAGATTCTGGCATAACTTGCTGCTGCTAATTTATAAAGGTCACGTGACATGACACTGGCCAATCTGATGAAGAGGGTCGCGTGATGCGACACCAGCCAATCTGATGAAGTGTCACATGACAGGGCACCAACCAATCTGACAGAAGGTCACATGACGCAATGCCAGCCAATCTGATGCACTCAAGTGTCTCCCCTCAGATGCCCGTGCACCAGAACCTGAAGGAGCTTCTGATCCTGAGGACAGAGCTGCAGAGGAAGGTGGAGGAGCTTCAGCGGGACGTCTCTTCGTTGCGCTCCATCACCTCAACCCCAGACCATGGGCCCTCGCCGTCCCATACCAGCACGCCTTTGTACACCACTGTATGATCATCTCTCTATGTCTGTTAGCCGTGTTTAATGATTCGCAGAGAAAACCACTCTAATAGTCCTTGTAAATATCAACAAATTAATTCTGCATAGGTATATATTTTGTTCTAATCGTGTACTATAGAATTTACAAGGCATGATTTTGCAGAAGTCTGTTGTACCAGACTAAAAGTATTAACTGCCCATTCCGTGAAGGAATGATAGCTGATGCTTATTTCTTGGGGCTGTCAGCATGGCATTTAACTCACTGGCCCATGTTCTTTGGGTAACCCAAAGCAGCCACTTGTTCTGCTTTCTGGGATCCTTTGTCTTAACTGTGGTACTTCAGAAAGAAAGCAGCTTTTAATCTGGATAACCTTTTAAAATACATTAAAATCCCTACAGCTGATGTATATTTTAAACCTGTTTTGGCGTTTTAATCTGAACTACTGTTTTTGCTGGGGGTTGTTATTCGGGCAGCTTATTGTACTGAATCCCGGGTCCCAGCCTGGACACGGCATGTGCAGGATCTCATTCCACCCATAATCCTTATAGCATGTGACCAGTCTCTTATGCTAATGAGAGGAGTTTAGTCTTTCGGTGATTCAGACACCTGGACAGTCTCAGTGTGTGGGATGCGGGGAAACGGTCAGGGAGAGCCTGACCATGTAGAAACACCACAGGGGCATTTTCTATTTAAAAAAATCAGATTCAACGAAGCGGGCAGTCACTTTATTTTTCCAAACAGCAGTTCAAATTATTTTAGGAAAAAAACAAAACAGATATCCTCAATCTACAAATTCACTGTGAGGAAGAAAGAAGGAAACACGTCAGGCATTACACCAGAGGCTCACTGTCCCGACTGCCTTGAGAGTTTTCACAGGAATTCAAATTCAGCACCCGATCTAAAACATACATTCAAAGGTAACCCACCAAAAGTTTATTTTTGAAAAGTATACTCAGTCTTCCAATTGTCAAAAGAGCATCCAAAGTCTGTCTTGTACTACAGCAAACAGTATTAAAAAAAAAACAAAACACAACAATACACAACATGCAGCCCCTAAATGGGGCTGTGCGGCTGGGACATACATCCACCATCATCATCCAAGGCTGTGTGAGGCCGACTACCAGTTAGGTAACTGTAGTAGCAACTGCTGAAATGAAGGGGGATGAAAACAAAGCTAGAACGCATACTGGTATGGTACAGACACCCAACAGTCACTTATGCCCCATATGATTATCATTGCAAACAAAGTCATGTAGTTCGCAAAAGCTGTATTCATGCATTTCAGTACAGTCCTGCTACAATGCGAGTTACTACAATGCAAATCTGTTCTATTGTGATTGATGTTTTAGTACCCAAATCCAATACAACATGGAATTGGTTTTGTATTTGCAAGATTTTCCGTTGGAGAGAAAAGCGTTATGCAAATTACAACACGATATAGTCTTAGCGAGAAACGCTACTTCCACGCAAAAATGTGTATTTTAAGACAACACAAGATAGGACTATTGATTCCACATCGGGGAAATTTACTTGTTACAACAGCCTAAAATAGAATAGCTAGTACACAATTTTAGTGAACACAAGGTTTTTCAGGAAGGCAAGGACTGCGTTGTAACAGGACTGACTATATTTTTTAAATGAGTGTGCCCCCGCCCAGCCCTTCCCTAGCCCTGCAGCAGCTGTAGGTGTTTCATGAGCATAAGGTGCTTACCTGGCTGCTCCTGTCAGACCACATCCTCAGGATTCTCTCCCTTCACGTATGCAGCGTTCAGGCTCTCTGTCACACAGAAGATGGGTAGGGGGGTCCATAAGGAGGTACAGGAGCCTATTTCTAAATATCCTAAATAGCTAGGAGGCAGACACCAGTTCAGCTCCCAGATAACCCTCTTAAGTCACACCAGCTCCTAAGTATTCAAATTTCAAACAAAAAAAAAAACGCCTAAATATTCAGGTTTGGTTTGACACACACACACACACACACACACAGCCCCAATCGCACTACAGCATCTCCAGCTTTGATCTTCATCCTTGTCTGAAGGACTCTCACCCTGCGTGCTGAAGCACAACCTCTTCTGCTGGTAAGAGATGTAGCTGCCAGCCGCACCTAACAGAGTCATGGCCAAAGCACTGACGATGCCTGCGATGGTGCCACTCTCCATGGCGGTGTCTGTGTAAGAGGTCAAGAAAGCCATTGTGACCACCGCATCCTCCTTTAGATACAGACACCTGACCGGACTGATCTTGAGCTTGACGGTACACTCAGAGACGCTGTACAGTTCTGCATATAAATACATGCATTAGTGGGATGCCAATTCACTTATCACTGCGTACCAGAAGTGGCGTCGTCGGCTGAGTCTACAGTAGAGGGTCTCCCTCCCGCTAGGAAAAGAAAGATAGCAGCATTCAACATGCAGCAGTTTGCCCAACTAGCCTACTGTTGTCCATTAAAGTCGCCTCAGTGATATGCAAGACAAGCTAGTAAGAAGACTAACATCTGGAAGCCTCTGTGATGCCACTAAAGGTGTAGCCAGCACTAAGAGCTGCAGGGTGAATCCTAACCATCTCTGCATTTAAACTGACCTACACACGTGAAAAATCTAGCTGTGGAACGAGGAGCTATAGTGACCTCTGCCACTGTCAGGAACGTAGCCTCCACCATCTGCGATGCTGCTCAGGTCATCATCCGTGAACTGGCCACCTGTTGGGGGAGGGAGCGGATTAAGGTGTAGAGCAGAGCGCAGTCAGAAGAAAGGTAACCATGTGTTTTCTGTGCCCCAGTAAGGCACAGAGATGGGCTCCCAGCAAGAGTAATAGGTCACGGGAATCCCACTCCTGAGCAGAAAATGTGTTTCAGTGAACACTTCAGCAGATAAGCATTACCTCACAAAAGTGTCTCGGCAAGTCTAAGCTCAGCTTCCAAGGAGATCCAAGTAAGATAGGTGTAAAAAAATAAAACATTTAAAAACTGTGAAACCAGCAGGAAAACGCTGGAATCTGTCAGGCAGCAAGTCTCTTAAGAGTGACAGAATAGGGCCGATGGAAAGAGAAATGTGTCGTCTCCCAGGGAGGGGATGCTACCATTAACTCCTGCGCAGGTTTCAGCTCTCATTCAGCAAAATGACAGAAAGTGGATTCTGTTTGCAGCTGGGCCACAGAGCAAAAAGAAGACCCTCCCATATACAAAATACATAGGAAGTTATATTGATATAATTTCTCTGAAACTCTTGACAGGAACTTATTTGTATTTTAGCTGAGACTTGCGATTTTACATATCTGTCATTTTTAGTATACATTCTTATTATGGTGGGTGTATGGTGTCATTTTTAATTTTTAGGAAAAAAAAATCTATAAAATCCCTACAACAAACTTAAAATATAATACATAGTAATGTTTTGAAGTCAAACTAAACTGTTCCTTTTGTATTTAATGGTTTTCCGTTTCCACAAAAAAATGCAGTGCATGATGGGTAGGATATAAAGGCTGCCTAACGTCCTCATCCGTCTGACGACATACATCAAGACTAGGAAGGTACGTAATGTTCATGCCTGGTTGCAGTTGTTGGTCTAGAAAGTAATTCAATTTTGCCATGTAGGCTACGTTCTTAAAAACTGCTTGGATATAGCCCGATTATATGCCGTGGGCCTTTTAATTTGTTCGCAATTTCGCCAGGTAGGCTACCTTCTTTAAACTGCGTTTTGTTAGACTACATATTTTGGGATGTTTTATTGTAGTCTTTATAAATACGTATATAGTTTAGCCTAACCCAGCCATTTAAGGGAGCAAGCCTGCTCAGCTAGGTGCCGGTCCCAAGCCCAGATTAATGGGGAGGGTTGGCATCAAGAAATAAAGAGACTGTATCTTCACTGCATCACTGATGTCAAAATGTGGGAAATGTGTGGTTGTATAAATAAATGTGTTAAAGTAGGTTAATGATTCTGTCTAAATTGTATAAAAATTTCAAGGCAGAGCCAAACAAATCTCCCCCTGTCTGAAAAGGCGTAGAAAACGCAAATTAGCCACTAAAACTTTACAGTTTTGTGAGGGACAGTCGAATTCTCTCATTAAGTTTTTTCTGCACTTTAAAACTTCTTTCAGTGCCGCCACATACACGCGTGCGCACGCGGAGGCGGAGGGGGGCCTGATCGGTGTTCTGCCCCGGGGCCTTGTGTGCAGTTGTTCCGCCACTGGGTCTGATGACTGGGAAGATCCCCGAATGACAGTTCACTTATTTTCCTGTTCATGGAAGCAGTTTGAAATGACTTTGTGACATGGTACATTATCCTGCTGGACGTAGATCATGGGGCTGAAACAATTACTCGAATAATTTGATTCATAAAAATTCTATAGATGAATTCTCTGTCTTCATTATTCGCTTTATGATCCATGTAACTATTTTGCACAGACTGCAGCAGCATGGATGTTATTGACTAGAGCACCAAGATAAAAGTGTCATTAGTTGTGTACCTGTGTCCCAATTCAGGGGCAGGATGGCAGTTAATGTACTGGACAGGTGCTTCCTGCACTTTCGTTTGGATTGAATTTGCGAATTTAAAGACTGGTCAGAGACACTTTTCTGCTCACCACAGTTGTAAAGAGGGGTTGATTGAATTACTGTAACCTGTCGCCATTCTCCTCTGATATCAATTCAGATCTGTCATTTCTGCCCACAAACCTGCTGCTCGCTGGATGTTTTTCACACCTATCTGTGTAAACTCTCAGAAATGGCAGTGCGTGAAAATCCCAGAGCAGAAATTTCTGAAATACTCTGATCTCTTGAGGCATCAACAAGCCACCGTCAAAGTCACTTTTATCATATTTCCCCCCCCATTCTGATGACTAAATGAAGCTCTTGACCCGCATCTGCACAATTTCCTGTGCTGAGTTTCTGCTACGATTGGCTGATTAGATATCTTCATGAACAAAGTGCACAGGCATTCCTAACAATAACAAAGTGACTGGTGAGTTAGTCACCAGCAGGTGGTGGAGAAAACCGAATCAAGCATTCAGGCAGCACAAGGAAGCCCCAGTGATTATGCGTCTCCTCACTGACCTCTATCATTCTTGCGTTTCTCCCCAATGTCATTTTTCGGGTCCAAAGCATCAGACAGGTCAAAGTCATCTGCAGCTGTATAGAAGCAAGGAGATCAGAAAGGATAGATCACAAGGCAAGAGAACACGACTGGGGAAAACGCAATGATGAAGATCAGGAGGACATGCCATGCAGAGCTCTGTATCAAACATCCCAGCTGCTAGTAACACTGGATGCATTAAGCATGGACACCTGCTGTCCAGATAGTTAAGAATATGGCCGCTTATGTACAGTCGACTATTGGAGTACCTTAGATGTATCGCCAGGGAAGATTACTCTGATGAAATATCCAGCCACTTTACTCATACTGCACATTATTCAGGAACGCATGGATAGGCAGCAGGGTCGGTAGCACAGCAGCCTGACACCCCCAGCTTAGGGGAATATGGTTCCTTACCTACAGGCTTCCAAAATGTTGGCTATTGGAATACCTTAGACCTATCACCTGGGAAAATTACTCTTATAAAATATCCAGGACATTCATGTCCAACTATTCATACTGCACATTATCCGGGAGAGCAAGGACAGGCACCATGGTGCCGCAGTGGAAAAAGTCATGGTAAGACAGAACATTAATGGCAGGTAATAAGTGAAGCCCACACATCCTTCATGCTCTGGGATATTACCTGGCTTAGCTTTGGGTCTGACTGGTGCTTTAGTGATGGTCTTCATGCCATCTGCAATGTCCAACACTGATATCAAAACTCATAAGTTGTGACAACATCCATTCCTCAGCATGTGCAATTTAAATGGCTCACAAACATCAAAATATTCCCTCAATGTCATTTTCTGCCAGGAGGTCATAGAAGAACCTGCAACAGTTGTTTTGCTGGTGAAGCACGACTAAGAAATAAGAGTCTCGGTAACACTTTACTTAAAGCACTCATGTAAAATGCATTATAAACGCCTTATGCATTCATGATGCATTATAAACACGACTGTAACTATTTATAAAAAGGCATAACACATTATTTCCATGTTTATTATGCATGATGCCCTATGAAGCTCTCATATATAATGCACTATAAATACCTTCATAATGCATTATAATGGCTTATACTGACAACTGAGACTCTAGGAAAGAAAGAGGGGCCAGAAATGAACCAGACAAACCTCCAGATCTCCCTCTTCCAGCTCCTCCTGTTCCTCCTCTAGTCGGTCCTGGATTAGGCTTCATTGTTGCTATATAAAAACAAAAGACATGCTCTCTTTATTTATAATATTAACCCTCATCTTCTGTGAATTGAAAGCTGAAAATAGTGATGGTGAAAAAAATATATAAAAATTTCCAGGTGCATCTTTAAATGTACCACCAAACCAATGAAAGAATCACATGCAAATTTCTATGGAGCTGGACTTCTCTGTTAATTATGCGTGAGGTTATTGCATTCCCTGGTTGGGAATGCTTTTAGGACCAGTCTGTTTCCACCACAGACACTCATTAGCATGACAATTCAAGAAGTTTGTGAATGATAATTTTGAAACTTTGTAGACACATTGTAATAGTGAAGATCTGGAACTGATCACATTTGGATACAGATAACACCAATATTAAAGCAATGCCACACAGTGATAGCAAAGAGTAGGATTTCCTCAGACTCTTGAAGCTGTTAGTGCAATAACTCAAAAGCATTTGACAGATCTTTTGCAAACTTTATTTGTGCAGGTGAAGAACTGGAACGTCTGACATTCTGAGGAACATCATCCCAAAACTTAACCAAGGCTGCTTAGTAGTAGCGAAGGGAATAGTAATAGCATTATTAGTACTTCACACAAACATCATGGATGGATATCTACACTTGATTGTATTTTGAGACAAACTGCTCCAGAATTTTAGCAGCAATGCTAGGTGGCAGCCAAGGAAAGAAAGGGTAGCTGCCAAAGATACTTCAGCTTATAAACATAGTAACTAGTAAAACGTTTGATGGGTCTTTTTCAAACTTTGCAGACACATTGTAAGGATGATGGCCTGGGATTTTATTTTGAGACAAACTGTTACTTAGTGGTGCCATATGAAAGGACAGACAGACAACAAACCTGCTTACGATGAGACAAGTCACGCAAATTTGGGATTTTAATAATTTTTTGTTAGGGAGGTAGAGAGTGTGTAGGGGGCCTACAGATTGTAGAGGTTTAGGGGTGTGTCGAAGGGGTAGGGATTAGGTGGGAGGGTGAGGGGGCTGTTACGGGAATACATCAGGTGGCTTCTTGCCAAAGTTCTGTAACTTATTGCCTGGTACAAATTCATGGGTCATCTTGTCCTGGGGCTTTTGTAGCTCCTGGCCACTTTCATGTGTCACTTGAGCAAGGCTCTTAACCCTCCAGCTCCCTGGGCGCCGCTACAGGTGGCTGCCCTTCACAGACAGCTTGCTCTACTGCTCTTATTATTAATAAGCGCTGGCAGTTTCATCTCTGGCACCGGTAAATATTAGACAGAAGTACTGCTGAGCTGGCGGTCCCCATTGGGCAGAGCGGCCACATGCTGGAGAGACACCAGGGGGGTATTTTTCGTATGTGGATTACTCGTTTAGCCGGATGTAATTGTTGACGATTTGGCATGATCCTGGATCTGTCAGTTTTTCAAAACTCTTGCTGGATGTGTTCTCATAGCAGCACATCCAAATCCTCAAACCTGCTCGGAGCAAACAAGGATTAGTTCGCACACGTAAACAGTGTCCGTGCATGGAAATCCAGTCAGCCATGGCCTCGCCATTCCTTCTCTTCATGGACAAATATTTAATAGGAAATTATATAAATGTCCAAATAAAAACACTAATCCTAACTTCTTACCTGTGAAACTTCACAAATAGACAATAAAAATGCAAGACCATCAAACGACATTAGCACACACATTTTTATATTTTATGAAGTGATATTTCAAACATATCAAATGTTTTCCTTCAATATGCAGACATTTTAGCAGCATTAAAATTACTATGAAAATGTGACTTGTAAAATGAATTTAAATACCTCAGCAATGTGGTCCAGACATATATGCATTTCAGTTAGGGTTAAGGTTAGGATTAGGTGCAGCCCCTCGATGTGGGCACTCCAGGGATGTGAACCCAGGATCACATGCTCCAGGGATGTGAACCCATAATTGTTAGCACGACGTTCTACTTGCTGGGCTACAGGAGCATTACAAAAGGCATGCTTTCCCAGATGCCTGGGTTACACATACGTGTCTCATCCTCCATCTCGTCAAGGGCATCCCAGACGTTTAAGTCCTCGGACGGAGCTACGACGCATAGAACAGGCAGGGCGGTAAGAAACACATCTACTCTTAGATACTGCTCCTCGTCTAAGTATATGAAGCTTCCCCAGTATGGATGTAACTAACAGAACAGTTCACTTTGCAGCAAGGTTTGGCTCTCCTAATGCCCTGCATGCATGCACACTGCAATAAAAGCACCATCAGAGAATGAAGCTGCTTTTGTGAAACAGAAAGCAGTTTTCATTCCATCAATGCACAACTCATCTATAATGCCAGTCCGGTTTTAACAAATGCCACTGCAAACTGCCCTGAATCCATGCGTGATGCTTTATTTTAAGAAACAGCAATGTAAACCACTTATGTATATTAAAACGAGATGTACGCCAGAGTTTTGTATATGTAAGTTTTCCTTTGAGTAATGTTTGCATGGACTCCTCACAGGAGGCAGCGGTTATTCACATAAGCGCTGCCTTTTAACCCCATTACATCAACCATGTAGAGAAGAGGGACGCCGGCTCAATGGAATCTAAATCCAGCCATCTTTTATTTGTCTTTTAAAAGTTCCATCCTTGTCCAGCTTGGTCAGCTAACCTCATTAACTGAGGAAGTCACATTACTACTCGACAATTTTTTTGTTGCTTGTGACACCAGCAGATGCACTAAAAGAGAAAATGGTTTGATGTTCCTCTAATTTGAACACTATAAAGTCTGCTGTTCACATTCTGAGAAAATCCTTTTTTCTTTCTCGTTGGTCTCTGAAATGACCTTGTAGACGTAGGATGTGCGCATTTATATACATGTGGCTAATTTGCATTGCCAGTTTACAGTAATTTCTGGGTGGGGATGGGTCAGTCTCCTCAGCGCACACACCTACAAACATCTCTACGACACGTAAGATTCATAAACCTCTATGGTGCATACCTTGATTTACGCAAGGTTTTATAAAGCTGCTGTTTACTATTCATATGAGCATTTGAGTTTTCATAGATACGTACAATGTTCCATAAGAATTTTTGGGAATTTTTTATAAATGAGCTCCCTCATCTCTAAGCTTTTCTCAAAAACATCTCCCGCCCCAGGTGACATAAGAGAATGTTATTCGGCAGAACACCAGGTTCCAGGTGTGATTAATAATGAAGCATAGAGCTGCACTCTGACAGCAGAAACGTACTACAGGTCAGACATCAAAGGGCAGAAGATGCAGGGATGAAGATCAGGAGGATATGGCATGCGGAGCTCTGCACCAAACATCCCAGCTACCAGTGACATTCTGCGCATTAAGCATGGACAGCTGGTGGCCTGGTAGTCAAGAATGTGGCCCCTTACCCGCAGGCTTCCGAGGGTCAGCTATTGGAGTACCTTAGAACTATCACCTGGTAAAATTACTCTGATGAAATATCCAGCCACTTGACTCATACTACACATTACTCTGGAGAGCGTGGACAGGCAGCATGGTTGGAGGCACTGCAGCCTGATAACCCCTGACTTAGGGGGATATAGCCCCTTACCTACAAGCTTCCGAGGGTTGGCTATTGGAGTTCCTTAGACCTATCACCTGGGAAAATTACTCTGATGAATTATCCAGCTACTTTGCTCATACCACACATGACTCTTGAGAGCTTGGACAGGCAGCACAGTGGGTAGCACTGCAGCCTAATGCCTCCATTTTAGGGGCCTCCAATCCCCCCTCTTCTCTCTGTGTGGTTTTTGCATGATGATCTGGTTTTTTCGCAAAGCAAAAAAACACACAGGTGGATTAAATGGGGCTCGGAACCCCCCAGAGTTGCTGGCTGTGGGAGTGTGAACCCTGCAAAGGACTGGTGTCCCATCCAGGCTGCTCTTTGCCTTAGGCCTTGTGTTTCCTGCGGCAGGCTCTGCACGGGAGGAATGCTTAAGAAATGTGCATGTATGAATGCTGAACTTTCTGAAAGAGCCAGTGTTCATGCTAACAGAGCTCGCAAGTCAAAAGCTACCTCACAAAGGAATGTGTTTTGTGCGGTTTTGTTATCTGTGGGTTTTCAGAAGGCCTGTGATGTGCTGAGGACCAATTGCTTTCATTCCTGTTCAATCAGCATTAAAGCAATCTTCAAAAAGTCAAAACCCTGTTTAAAATGGTCATACTGTCATGCTCCCCATTCCTCTCCCCTCGTTCTCTCCGTTGTGTAGCTCTAATGAGGCACACCTGTTACTCGATTAACTCTTCCTCTCGTTACCGCCTTCGTGTGGATCACCCCAGGTGCCTCTTGTCTGCTCCCTCGTTAGTGGTGTATATAGTGCCTCCCTGGCTTCAGCTCCCTAATCTGATCATTGATCTTGCTGCCTGCTTGTGCTCCCCAGATTGCCCTGCCTCCTGATTCTTTCTACCCTGCCTCCTGATTCTTTCTACCCTGCCTCCTGATTCTTTCTACCCTGCTTTGACACCTTGTCGTTTATTTGCTTTTGTTTTGCTTGGCTTTTGTCTAAATATAGTCCCTTTTGGATTTCCCTATACTTGCCTTTTTCACCGTCCTTCGCTAGACGTGACACAGATCACTTCTGTAATAGTTGAAATACGATGTTTGCTACATAAATATACTATATAGAACCCAAGAGAACAATTCAGAAAGTTCCTTTGTCAGAAGTGGCATCCTTCTGCTCTTTTGAATGCAGCATAATGTTCCTTTAAGTTGACATATTAGCTGCTTTAACTCTCCAGGCAGTAGAGTTATTCAAGGCTGTTATAACTGTACAGGTCAAATCTGTGAGGGTTAACTTAGTGAATTTTCATTAGTTTGGGGCCTATTACAATCTAGCACTAACCACACATGCAAGGTCAAAGGTGATGGAGAGAAGTGAAGTCACATGCACTGGGATCTTACTTAACCTTCCTTTGGGTCTGGCTGGCGTATTAGTGACGGTCTTCATGCCATCTAGAAAATTTAACATTAACAATGTAACTAGTGATGAAGGTCTGTGCCATTTGTCATTTATTTTGGATCATTGATCATGAAATAATGGTTTCTTGATAATTGTGAAATGAAGACATTACTGGGTTAAAATAACTGTTTGTGCCATATATCTTTTTGGTTCCCCTGTACCAACACGTTCTCTCAGCCAATAAGCTTTCCACACGGGAAAAAACTGCTAAACCAGCTGAAACCCCTTTATATAAGAGAGACAAGCCAGAAATGAAAGACACACGAACCTCCAGGGCTCCCTCCGCCTGCTCCTCCAGCGCCTCCTCCAGTTGCTCCAGGATTAGGCTTCATTGTAGCTATATAAAAACAGCAGACATGCTCTCTTTATTTATAATATTGACCCTCATCTTTGGTGCATGCAAAGCTGAAAGAGTGATGTTTACAAAAATCCTTATCACAATCTTCATCTGAACCACTAACAAATGTAAAAAAAACAAATGCAATTTTTTACAGAGCATCTTTCCACCGTTAATAATGTGAGATGTTACTGGTGCATGACATTCAGCCCAGGTTAGTGAGTCAGGAAATGGTACCTACATGTTTTGTCCACGAGGTCATCAAAGGCGTCGAAGAGGTTTAATTCCTGGCAAAACACTATGACGCACAGAACAGGCAAGATGGTGAAATACACAGAACTCTTAACCATTATGTAGGTATTCTGAGCATTTAAAATTGAGATGCCATTATACCAAACTGGAGCCCCTCCTCCAACCAGAATGGGAATAACATTTTTTCAGAAATGTGTATTTTTCATGAAGCACATTATTTGTGACTGGCTAGCTATGTCTGGCTGTGGACAGGGGGTGATGACAGAGGGGTCATAGCTGTAGAGAGGGGTATTCCAACTGTGGTTTGAGGGCCCCATCAGCCAGACATTTGCCAGGTCAGATGACATAAAGGCACTGTACTCGGTAGAGCAGCACTCTGAAAGCAGACACATGTCACAGCTTCTGAATTACAGGAAGTGGCTATGAGATTTCACTCTTGCGGTCTATTACATGCATCTTACATACACACGCCACATCCTGCAGCAAGACAGGGCAACACCTGGGATCGCCAATCCCTTATGCAGATCAGTAAAACAGCAGAGAAATGTCCCAGGACCGCCCTGCCGTCTCTACTGGACCTTTACAGTGTCCACTGGCACTATCAGAGACTCTGGCAGTCCTCACACCAACTCTGTGCGCCAGCGTTACCTGATGGAAGCTACTGCAGTCTCATACCGAGGACAGTGAGGCTTAAAAGCCACTTTTCCCTCAGATTGTTTCACTGCTGAAAAGCTGATGCCTCCCAGCCTAAGTCTGAGTTTGCTAAAAGGCCTGATAGCTCTGAAGTCACAAAACTACACATAAACCTAGTTATTGCACTTTCTGTTTCAATGCCAAACCTTTGTATCAATCTGCACAATTTTCCCCACCAATCAGGTGCTTAACTATCTCTCTGTCTCTATTCGCCATATCTATTATGTTTACATGTCTTACTATTACGTTTATAATTGTGGAGCCCCAGCCTACAGGCTCAATATGCTCAGTGTGCGCATCTTCTGTGCGTGTGTGGGTTTCATTTATGGAAGCATCAATGACATCAGTCACACAGAACTATTAACGGGGGTGGTGAACAGTTGGTATATTTTCAAAGGAGATGGTTTTTGTCCTTTATTACCACCCGTGTGCATCCCATGACCACCCCAGCAAAAAAAATACCTAAAGATAAAATAGCTGGTATAAGAGAATTAAAATAACTGTATTGATTCATATAAAATTGTGACAGTTTTGCCAGGATTTCAAATCAGTCTAGTGCTTCTTAAAAACTTTGTTAAAATTTTAGGGGAAAAAACTAAAAACCCCTAAAAACCGTATACGTGGGAAAAAGTATTCGGTGGAATCAAACGATGCCACTGATAAAATGACCAAACTGGTTTTCAGGGAGAATTGCTCTGTGATACAGATGATTTTTTGATGATCTGGAACTGCGCTTCTCTGGCAAGAAGAAACAGCTGCACATCAACTGAGTTTTAATACAGCACTGTAACGACAACTAGCTGATTAACAAAGTGACACCATTCCAGGATGAAACAGGTTGCTGATCAGTGGAGTCTCATTCCAAAACAGACCCTATAATGGAATCACATCCTTTTCTGCTATTCATGGCCAAATTCAGAAAAGCTAATTCACTGGATTACCTGCATTTTGGAGACACATCCGTTATATATGGCTGGAGAACAAACCTAAATATATACCCAGAGTGGATGTGGAATTCGAACCCATAACCCTGAAGGTGCAAGACAAATGCAGTCTATGCGTGATTGATCAGCAGTGCTGCCTTCTGTATGCAGGGCGCATACTTTGAGGTGACATAAGACTTCGCTTTTTTGTACAAATGGTCGTGCAGAATTCTACATCGTCTACAGATCTCATCGGACATTACCTTATTACCTTAAATTACCTTAAACTTCAAAAATAATTCAGTCTGTAATATTAATTAAAAACTTTCACAAACTGAAATAAGCGGTTAATTCAATTCCAGAAGCACTATCAAAATACACCAACCAAATAATCGCTGGGTAAAAGGCAAGGATTTCCAGAACTTTCTAAAGTAACGCTCAACCCAAATTTCCAATACAGTTGTTCAGCAAAAATTGAGTGGAACCCGTACAGGGACAAAGACGTAGTGAGACATTTAGCGCTGGTGTGGCGAAAAAGAGGAAAAGACATCAGCTTTAATAACATGGGGACCAGAAGCGACCTTAATACACAAATACCCGCAAAACGGAAAGCATTTCGGAAAAGTTTTGCGACTATACACTGGTTTATAATAAAAGTCAGACCCGCTTCAATGTTTAAACATACGAAATGTTTAACTTCCGGCTGTTACGGCCCGATCTGCCGTATCCCCCATGCGTGCGATCGCACGATCCCAAGCCCAACTTACCCCAAACCAGCGTGGGGTTAAAACTGCATCGCTATAGTTACTATGCTATACACCTTTGTTGTTTAACACATTACATTTAATTTTCCGATCATTTAATGAAGTTTTATTCTAGAAAAACATTTTAACAAGGGAAACTAAACGCGTTCACGCCAGAAAAAAGACAAATCCTTACCTTTTATAGCCAGCACAGAAAATATTGTCACGAAAAGTAACGGCGGACATTTAGCCATAACTGCAGCTTCACTTAGTGATGTTGAGTAAAGGTATGTGCAGTTATTTCCGAATAAAAAAATCAGCAGATTTCTTTATGAGTCAGGTTTTGGAGAAGCACACGAGTACCCGTCCCGACAGCGGCGCTCGGGGGACGGCCCCTGCAGTCCACTCACTGCCACCTCCTAACGGCGAAACTGCTGCGGCTGCGGGCCGGGCGGCACGCGTATTAACCTACAGAAGTCATTCTTTATTTATCACTGTAACATTCCTTAAAGTCTGCCTTTGGCTTCTCAGCCCGAACTGTGTGATAGTTAATCAGGGAGTAAAGGACAGAGATCCAGTTGTCTTGTTCTTGTTAGTCTGTTTCAGACCACATAACTGCATGAATAGATTCTCCCTGTGGAAGTGTGACGATTTTTTGGAGGTGGGAAGGGAGTCAGTGAATCCATAACTGTAGCTTTAAGATCATTCCAAATCGGCTATTTTAGGGGCGGTGAGTCACCGCGTGACGGAGACTCTTTCGGAATAACAGATCCCTGTTGCTATAATATGAAGTTTCACTCGGTGCCAATTCATAATTATCCAGAAATATTTCTATTTAAATGTACCCGTCAAAAAGGAACATAAATACTTGGGAATCACAATTATTAAGTAACTAAAAGGAAGAGGAAAATAAAGTTGGAAAGTAACTTAAAAACGAGCAAGACATTTTGAATAGTTGATCACAAAGGGATATTTCTGTTTTTGGAAGAAACTGAAAGTTGAGATCTATGTACTCTGCATACTCCTTTACTATTAAACGACTTTAATTAAAGTCGTTACAATTTAATGTGGAGTGCAAACCATCACACTAGAAAGGTCACATTTTTAGACAGGATAACCTTTCAGTGAATGTTTTCGACAGGTAACTCAGGACTCAGTGACTCAGGAGTGGATGTGGGCAGTTATTAGAGCTGGGTACTTTGTCTGGTTTTGCTTTCCTGTGAAGTTTTAGGGGCATGCACTGGTCAGAGGATTTGGCCCTATGGAGGGCTCAGCCTCTTGAAGAAATGCTAACCCCCCCCCCCCCCCCCACCCCCCCCCCCCCCCCCCGCGGGGCGGATTACAGCGGGGGGGCAGAGGGGGAAATGGAGATAAAAGGGAACTCACTAATCAGCAGAAGATGATTGGTCCACCGGGGCCCCTGTGTTTGATTACCACCAGACCTACATGTGACGCCCACACAGGCAGGACCAAGCAGCCGCAGACGATTGCTCCGCTTCTTAAGCGGCGAGCCCAGATGCTTGGTGCCAAGTATTGTTGCCATTATTTATAATGTGCCTTACTGAGTGATTCTCTGTCTTTTGTTCTCCCCGACTGCCCATCCTGCTGCGTCCTGCCCTGCTATCCTGCCTACCCTGCCTGTCACGCCTGCTCCCTCGACCTGCCTGCTCCCTCAACCTGCCTGCTCCCTCGACCTGCCTGCTCCCTCAACCTGCCTTCTCCCTCGACCTGCCTTCTCCCTCGACCTGCCTTCTCCCTCGATCTGCTTTCTCCCTTGACCTGCTTTCTCCCTCGACCTGCCTTCTCCCTCGATTTGCTTTCTCCCTTGACCTGCTTTCTCCCTCGACCTGCCTTCTCCCGTCCCGCATACCCTGCCTGTCACTCCTGCTCCCTCGACCTGCCTTCTCCCGTCCTGCAGACCCTGCCTGTCACTCCTGCTCCCTCGACCTGCCTTCTCCCGTCCTGCATACCCTGCCTGTCACTCCTGCTCCCTCGACCTGCCTTCTCCTGTCCTGCATACCCTGCCTGTCACTCCTGCTCCCTCGACCTGCCTTCTCCCGTCCTTCCTACCCTACCTGTCACGCCTGCTCCCTTGACCTGCCTTCTCCCGTCCTGCCCTGCTACCCCATCCGCTTCGTTCCTCCCTTCCCATTGTCGTCCTGTCCCGTCCCTCCTCGTAGGACTGACTCTCCTGGACACCGACCTCTTGCTTGCCCCCCGACTATGATTTTGGATTTCCCCTTTGGCTGTGTTGATTCCCGGATTCCAGATTAAACCTATTCGCTACCGCATTACGGGGTCTGCCTCCTCTGTCCTTGTCGGCCATCAGACTACACTGCACCTAACCCTAACCCTAACCCCCATGGCTCCCCGTGCATGCAGTGGGCCAATGTAATTACTTCAGGTTAGGCCCACCTTGTCTAATAAGATTTAATTCTTAGTTATTTTCTGTAGTTATTTTGTCCGCAAAAGTGAAGTGATCAATCTATCCACCTGCCAGCAGCAAATTTTACCATCGAAACCATCCCCCCACCCCCAAATTTTATCAACAGTCATGAATTTAATAAGCATAACAGAACAACATGGGGGTCAGTGGACCATGGCTTCGTGTTGCTGGAAGAATTTGGCCCTCAGGGATAAGTTATGGGGAAAGCCTGTAGTCCAGCATGCAGTTATGCTGCAGTTATATTATTATTAATACAGGGGGCTCAGCTAGAGCTGGTCCCAGACAGCCCAGTGCACAAGGCGGGCGGACAGTCTGTCATGCACTGAATATATGTACATTGTATTTCCTGAAATTCCTTGAATTTCTTTTATGTTTTTCTTTTAAAATATCTTTCAGAAGAACAAGGCTCTCAGTGCAAATCTGTTTTGAACCTGAGCTGGACAGCAGAACGCCACAGCAAGCAGCTGGTGTGCATCTATCGAACCATATGCACCTTTCTGCCTATTACAGAACCATGTGCACCTTTCTGCCTCTTACAGAACCATGTGCACCTTTCTGCCTATTACAGAACCATGTGCACCTTTCTGCCTCTTACAGAATCATGTGCACCTTGCTGCCTCTTACAGAACCATGTCCACCTTTCAGCCTCTTACAGAACCATGTGCACCTTTCTGCCTCTTACAGAACCATGTGCACCTTTCTGCCTCTTACAGAACCATGTGCACCTTTCTGCCTCTTACAGAACCATGTGCACCTTTCAGCCTCTTACAGAACCGTGTGCACCTTTCAGCCTCTTACAGAATCGTGTGCACCTTTCAGCCTCTTACAGAACCATGTGCACCTTTCAGCCTCTTACAGAACCGTGTGCACCTTTCAGCCTCTTACAGAACCATGTGCACCTTTCTGCCTCTTACAGAACCGTGTGCACCTTTCTGCCTCTTACAGAACCATGTGCACCTTTCTGCCTCTTACAGAATCATGTGCACCTTTCTGCCTCTTACAGAACCATGTGCACCTTTCTGCCTCTTACAGAATCATGTGCACCTTGCTGCCTCTTACAGAACCATGTCCACCTTTCAGCCTCTTACAGAACCGTGTGCACCTTTCAGCCTCTCTCTTTCTACTGGAGCTCACTGAGATAAATACTTTAAAAGAAAACGTCCTCTTCTTATTGTTCCCTATTGTTGTGTTATTTTGAAAATCTGATGGATCGGATTCCTCTTTAGCATAAAAATGGAGCAGACAATTCATTTCCTGTCATCGGATACTGTCCTTATGCAGCTTGTTATATAATGTGTATGGTGGTGACTGTGAGGGCATCAGCGCCATGCAGGCATTGGCACACGTCGGCCACCTGGCAGCTGCCCTGTTCAGGCCCCTGATGAACAGGCAGTGACGGGAGGGAAGGGGTGAGAAGGAGCAGCTATCTGGGCAAGCTGGAGAACCAAACACCAGCTTATTCTGAAGCACATCTCTGGGTTCTACTTCATTGTCAATAAAGTTTCCCGTCAGAGTTGCAGAGGTCTCTTTCATTTTCAAACAGCGATTCAAATAACAAGAGAAAGTGACATAACTGTTCATCGCTATGTGAATCCCACAAATTGCCATGAGGAACACATGTGTTAATGTGCCAGATATGGTACCATGTTCAGGTTAAGAAATCAGGGGCCCCTGGGCATGAACCCCCCCCCAGGTAACTGAAGGAACTTTAGGACCCCCTAAACACAGAGTCTTAATAATTAATTAGAGTTTTAACTGGGTTAATTTCATATTTGGCTTTGAAAATGTATGTAAAATAAAAATATTCTAAAATATTCATCTCCAGTTAAACTACAAAAAGTCTTATTTTTAAAGCTGATTCAGACTTTTCACAGGTTACTAAAAGATTCAAGATAAAAACCACAACATCCAAAGTCAGTCTGCATGCTATAAACACTAAACTTGCAGCTCAAAGCCATCACACCAATACCAAAAAGTGAGGAGGGTCGAATGCTAAATCTACTGCAACAAAGCTGCGATAGCGTCTGCTGACCTGAAGGGGGAGACAGCAGAGCTAAAACCCACAGGTATGATGCAGACACCCAACAGTCACAAACAGCCCATTTTATTATTGCTATTTAAAATGGATTTTGCTGTTCTGTTTGGCTCGTTGCTTTTGTCTTGCGTGAAAATGTTAACATACACAGCCTGTTACCCTAATTTCCTGTTTAGGATCCAATGTCATCCGATCTTACGGCGAATGTGTGATATTAGGTACAGTGATAGATAAAGTTTGACAGTTGTATTGTCTCACACTGTCACAGCAGCAACACTAAATGATGTAACTATATGTATGCATTAATAAGAGAAATGAAGTTTGCGTCGTAGGCCCATGTCGGACTAGATGAGGCAGTCCTGTAACGGCTACAAAGGGCATATTCACTCCTTGATAAACCAGTCAACATTATAAGAATCCTCTTTCTGGACTTGATTCAAGTGCAGTCAACACAACAATTCTAGACCCAGCTGCTGGGGGAGAAGCTCAGAAGGATGGAGGTGAATGATGTCTTGACAGCTTGGAAAACGGACCTCCCATGCAGCCCTCAGTGTGTCCGCTTCAGTGGCCGCATATCACAGGAAGTACTGACTAGCACAGAGCACCCCAAGAGACTGTACAATTGCCATTCCTGTTCACTCTCTACAGGACCAACTTCCAGTACAACACCAACCTTTGCCACCTGTAGAAATTCTCAGATGATTCTGCAACTGTGGGGTGCATGAGTGAGGAGAAGGCAAAGGTGTACAGAAGTCTAATGGAGAACTGTGTCGTATGGCATAGGGAGAACCACATACAGGCCCATGTCAAGAAGACAGAGGACTGGGTGGAAGCACTTCAGGTGAACCAGTCAACTATTGGCACCTGTCACCATCTATGGGGCAAGTCTAGAGATGGTTCACAGTGACAAGTAGCTGGGAGTCACCATCCACGGGGAGAGTGTAGAGATGGTCCACAGGGACATGTAACCTGGAGTCACCATCCACGGGGAGAGTGTAGAGGTGGTCCACAGTGACATGTAGCTGGGAGTCACCATCCATGGGGTGAGGTTAGAGATGATCCACAGTGACATGTAGTGGGGAATCACTATCCAGGGGGAAAGTGTAGAGATGGTCCACAGTGACATGTAGCTGGGAGTCACCATCTACAGGGAGAGTGTCGTATTTTAATTTTACTTATTGTCTTTTGTAGCATCGTGCAAGAAAGTTACAATCTTAATGTTGTTGAAAAGTGCTGTGTCAATGGTACGTGGGCAATTGAAACTGAGATATTCATTCATTTTACATAGCAATGTATTTTTTACATGTATTTCTTTTCAAATGTATTATGTTTGTTACTGGTCTTCCTTTACATACTTATTGACCCTTTATACTTACATTATATTTGGGTGTTGTATTCATTTTTTTCCTGTGCTACTGGACAAACACAGGGATCATCCACCCATTTTCTGTACCCACTTGTCCTGTTCGAGGTTGTGGGGGGTCTAGAGCCAATCCTGGGAGCTATAGGTGCAAGGCAGGGAAGAACCCAGTAGGGGGCACCAACCCATCACAGGGCACACTCACACACTATTCACACCTGTAGCCAATTTGACAACTCTCAGTCATCTCAGCATGTTTCTGGACTGTGGAAGGAAACCAGTGTACCTGGATGAAATGCCATGTTGAAATGCAATCATCCATCCATCCATTTTCCAAACCGCTTATCCTACTGGGTCGCGGGGAGTCCGGAGCCTATCCCGGAAGCAATGGG
>JAODJX010000051.1:144482-155546 GCA_026776945.1 Isichthys henryi
GGATGGATGGATGGATGGATAGATAGATAGATAGATAGATAGATAGATAGATAGATAGATAGATAGATAGATAGATTTGTTTAACTTGGCATCTACAAGCTTAAACAATATTTCGTTGTATTTTACAGTGACAATAAAGGTGTCTTCATCTTCTTTTTGGTTTCCCTTAATTCTCCATAAGGTATGTCTGTGTGAATAGTTTTTGATGGGATCCGTCTAGGCCTTGTACTTTCCCTTACCGAATAAGTAACAAATGCAAAGTTCTCACATACCTTTCATTTTTGTAAAATTGTAAAATCGAGAAATGATGTGCGTCACCATCTGTTTACATTATTTAAAAACTTTTGAGATTCTGAGAATGGGGGACACTACCCACGGGTAGACCAATCAGAGGATAGATGATCCGGGCATTTACAGAGGCGTATCCAATCAGTGACTGTGGAGGCTGTTTTAAACTACCGGGGCCCCTAACCAATCAGTGAATGTGGAGGCTGTTTTAAACTACCGGGGCCGCTAACCAATCAGGCCGGTCTCGTATCGAGCTAGCGCGAGGCTGTGTACATAGCTTTTATAGCGAGAGGACTCCGAAGCGCACTGCTACGTGCGGAGAAACAGCACAGGTACGTCTCTGTGTCACGGGCATTTATTTTTAGCTGTTCTTTCTTCTGCGGTTAATTATTATTGTGAATTTGAGCTGTTAATATAGCAGCCTTTTAATAATTGTATGGTGCGTCTTGCAAGAAATGCCGTTTAAAAAAATAAATAAAAATTTGCAGTATTTTAAATATCCGACCTGCAATATTTGTTTCATACGTGACTATAATAATTCCGCCAATACGTAAGCCGCACTTTACGATAAGTTCAATGTGTTTGTATAAAATTTGGTAGCGCCTGTATAAGTGGCCCAAGGACTCGACAATATGGTTAAGTTCTGCTGTTGTGTGTTATTATTTGGTCACACTTTACTAGTTAAATGCGTGATTTTTTTCGGCCGATCAAATCATGCGCCACGGTGTGCGGCTCTTATTTCTGCGCTGCGGGTGGCTGCCGCGGCCCTTTAAACCTGCGCTGTTATCGATGCGCTCCGGCGGCCTTTAATGCGCCATCACTGTAAGCCCCCGATATACTTTAGCGTGTCGTGCTGAGTGAAGCGCCAGAGGAACTTTTGTAAATTCCTCGAAATATGCACTTCATGGAAAAAATGGTTGCGATTGCACGGCATTAAAATGGCTGGCGATTTAAGCCACCATCACGAAACGACTCCGAGCAAGCAGCCGCTGGCAAATCCCTTTTTAATGTAACGTATTTCCTCGCGTTTCTAAACTTCATGTTGTTGAAATGTGTTGTGGGGAAGAAATGTTTTACCTTGCTAATGTGAAATAGCCGTGTCACTTCTGTTATTTTATTCTTTCCAACTTATCGGCTTTGCTCAGCGGTGACTGTATTACAGACATGGCTGCGCACCGTGTTTGGTCCAGGCGGCGCTCCATCTAGTCTAACTCGCTAGGAGCCCGTTTGCTTTTATGTTATGTAGCCTGAGCAGAAATGCTCCCGAACACATGCCTATAGGAACGGAAAAGTGCTTTTGGAGATGCGGCGAGCGGCCCTGTCCTGAAGATGGGCGCTGTGCCGCTTTGTTGCGCACTAAAGCCCCGCAGGCTTCCGCTGCCTGCCTTGGCAGGAGCCATTTTAATGAATGGAGAGGAGCCGCCGCTCCACTTCGCTATGGTCCGCTACGGTGCGCTTCTGCTGCTGCTGCCAAGTATATAAAGGCGACCCGGGCCAGATCTGGCGAGGCTGCGGCTCTGAAGCAAGAAATTACGGGCGAATTTTCGATGCACGTTAAAATTAAGAGGCACTTTCTCTCACGCTGAGGCATTTCACAAAATGGAAGGTTAAAAACAAGTCGTTTTCTGGACGCCCCCCCCCCCCCGTCACTTTAGACGGACAACTCTCACCTCAACGAATCAATTGCGAGGGTACGTGTACATTTTGACAGCGTAAAGCTTAAGTCCAATACATTTTACGTTTTTGACGTAAAAAGCGGAGTTTGTGCGTTAATAGCACCGTGCATTTTAAGCTGCTTAAACCTTTCAGTCAGCACAACTTGGCAAAACTTAAAAACCACGAACTTCTCGATAAAACAATACGTAAACGAAGATTGGTTCGACTCTTAGTTTCTAACCTTCCCTCTTCGTCGGCGTTGGACGTATTTAGCTAGTTCTTTCATGCAGACTTAACGCGTTAGCAAGTAATGATCTCCTATGAATATATTTAAAGGCAGCAGACTGATGATTCTCCCGTCTCCTCTCTGTTGCAGGAACAAATTAATTTCAGAGAAATAAAATCCACTGAGGAGAATGGCAAAGGGTGACCCCAAAAAGCCGAAGGGCAAGATGTCCGCCTATGCCTACTTCGTCCAGACATGCCGTGAGGAGCACAAAAGGAAGAACCCCGACATTCCCGTGAATTTTGCAGAGTTTTCCAAGAAGTGCTCTGGCAGATGGAAGGTCAGCCATCTGTCATCCTGACTTGATACTGGTTCTCAGCTTGGTCTAGTTCTTGAAGGTGGCATCTCCTTTTGGAGTGCCACATTGGGCAACATGGGCAGGTTTATTTACTGGTTTTCTGAGCAGAACTGCCTTGTTTAGAATAATTATGAAATATCCTAATGGTCTTATTTCCAGAAACTTTCCATTCCATGAGAAGCTGGGGAATTTTGGAAATATGGGAAGTTTCCAACTTAGAATGGGAATGTATGGGGAATTAATGGGAGAATTCCCAGTATTTTGCAACCCTGGTCTTGGTGCACTTTAGTGTGAAGTGTTTGACATGTAATTTGTATCCTGAGTTTAGCGGCTATGATGTGTACACGTTAACCTTTTCCCTGCCGGGGTCTTTGCTAGATGGCATGACCTCTCCAAGGAAGTACTTTACTGCTTGAGAACTTGGTCCGTTTCAGAGCCAGTTGGTTGCCAGTTTGGGCACTTTACCCGGAGCTGCTGCTTACACGGCTTGAGTTTGTCTTCACAGACCATGTCCCCGAAGGAGAAGTCCAAATTCGAGGACATGGCGACGCAGGACAAAGCCCGCTATGAGGAGGAGATGATGGCCTACCCTGTTGGCACAAAGGGCAAGAAGAGCAAGAAGGACCCCGCTGCCCCCAAACGGCCCCCGTGAGTCTCTGCTTTCGTCTGTGCTGTCCTTTGTGGCATGATGCAGCTTCTATTTACCAGTCTGCCTGATAAATACACCAGGAGTAACGTCTCTGCAGTGGATGGTAATCAGTCAGCTGGTGAGTTACAAGGCCGTCCCTCAGTTATGGGCTTTTTGTGCTAAAGTAGCTCAATGTTCTTCATCAGGTCTGGGTTCTTCCTGTTCTGCTCTGAGTACCGTCCTAAAATCAAAGGCCAGAACCCCAGCCTGGGGATTGGTGAGGTGGCCAAGAAGCTTGGGACCATGTGGAACAACATGACAGATGCTAACAAACAGCCCTACCTGGCCAAGGCTGGCAAGCTGAAAGACAAGTACAAGAAGGTGACTTGGGAGCAGTCTGTCCCAGTATGCATAGGCTGGTGTAGGGGGGGTCTGGCTGAACAAGCAGTGTGTTTTCTTACAGGACATGGCGGACTACAAGCACAAGGGCAAAACTGGTGCTGCGACAGCTTCAAAACCTGCCTCAAAGAGCATGCAGGATGACGACGATGAGGAAGACGAGGAGGAGGAGGAGGAAGAGGAGGAGGATGACGACGATGATGAATAGATGTGTTCCCAGATGGATTGTCACGGGTTTAGAAATGTTGGCGGTGCAATTTTATTAACTTCTCCCCGATTTAGTTTGGACTCGGTCTGATGTACTGAGATGATTACATGATGGAAGCCACTTGACATCCCTATTCAGCTTGTTGGTCGTTGCTGTTCAGTGTCATCTTGACACGTTTTGGTTTTTTAATTTGCTGACTATAGCTGGTAGCATTTAAATGAGTTTCTTTAAGAGCTGTTTGAATTGATTTACCTTTTTTTGTTTTAAAATTGCACAGGTCTAGGCTATAGGTGTGTTCAGCAGTATATCAGCAGTAGCTAAGCTTGACTTGGAGCTGTTGGGTGAAGCAGACTGGTTAGGAATGGCTGCTTTGCTTCACGCTGTGGGCCTCTTGCTCATGTATTGTAGCCTGTGATGCTTTACTTGGGGTGTGAAGTGTTGGCTGCTGAATGGGAATTTTTAATTCTGAAACCCATCAACTGACAAGTGGAAAGCATTAATAGTGGCTTTGAAAAATCTTATTTTGCATCTGAGATTTATTTTTTGTATATTTAGGGATGGTATGGTGTTTTGAAATAAAGTTGCATTTTTAGACTTATATTTCCCCCTCTGCATTTTTTTTTTCTGTTTCACTGGATGAAATGGAGGCTTTACGCATTGATTTTTCTGTCGGTACATATTGGAACTGGATTGACTGGCTACTTAAGGTCCTTTTCTTTCGAGCTTTTAGTATGGGTGCAATTGTCTGTATTGGCTTCATTTTAATCTCCTTTCTCTCCTGGGTTCCTGGACCCCTCCAATGAAGTTTGGTGCCTGGACTCTGTTCCCTTGCTGAGCAGTTAGTGACAGACAGCATACTGATTAGTTTGAGCTTCATCCCAACGTTCCGCGCATGTTTGAGGGAAATGCACAAACATTACGGTGCAACATTAATATACGAGTTGAATGTTCATTGGATCAATTGCCCCCCCTTGTGTTTGGTGCCAGAAGTGTCGCGAATGGTCTAATTCCTGCTTTTCTTACTTTGGAATGAATGGTCGAGGTCGCTGCTTGACATTTACCTTGCGCGACGTGAAATGACGCATTTATATGAATGTCCATAAGATATTGTGATTCATTTTTATTCCACTCAGTTATATACAGGTGGACGTTTGTTAGAATGGTAAATATTAAATTTACCGAGGATCCCATTACTCACGTCAGTGCTAACGGTACTTAACAAAAAACACGGAAAACAAGATTGTTGCATGTCTAGTGCCTTGACGTTTGCTCCTATTTCAAGAATCCATGTACGTTCTAACTTCCGATGAAGCAGATTGTAAATGCTTGTAATTTTACTTCATCCATGTTACCGGCGACGGCTACTTGTGCGAACAAAGATTAGTTCCTCTATAATAATTTTCTATGCTAGTGGTAAATCTTAAGAGGGTGTGGCGGGTTACTATGTGCTGCTGATGTTCTCGTTACCCCATGCGTTTGTGTCCTGGTTATAGACCGCTATTTAATATATCCCCGACGTAAAGATTAAAGCGCCAGAACCATGACATTTTAAACATTTTGGCGGAAGGTCATTTTTCAGTCCTACTTCTTTCAACTTAACCTTTAAAGGGAAAACATTTTGCCCCTGTCTCAGGAAAGGGAGGATTTACAGATACAATAAATGATGTATTTTCCCGATGAGTAGGCCCACTCCCCATCATGTCGCCGCACTTCTAGGCCAGAAGTTTCAGGATGAAACTGTATGTCGGTAAATTTGAGGAAACAATTATGTATCTGAGTTTTAGAAAGCATTTTGTGACCTGTTAACATTTCGTAACTGTGAAGATTTAATTCAAGCCATGTTTATGAATGCAGTACAAGTTGAAGAATACTGCGCGTCATTTTTCCCCAGTATTTATTATACAGGTTTCGCTTGCTATGGGGTTACAGCGACTTCATTAGCGTCATAATCAAACACACCACGTGTTCCAGTATGATTGCTTGGTTTGTTACTGCCTCTAAACTTCCATCCTGGAACCGCGGTGACGCACGGTGGTGCGGCTCCGCAGATGGAACTATCGCTTTCCTTATGCATGTCTATAGATTTCCTAATAAGTTGGTGTAAAGTAATTCTGCAAGATCCTACTCTAATCCTGTTAATTGGCTAGTTCGGTATCAACTGTGGATGATTAGCGGCATTTAAGTGGTCGGTTGTGAAATGCTGTAATCAATCACGCGACAAAAGAAGCTGATCGCCCTGTTTCTGGTGACACTGTGAATCGCATCCAGAGGGGGGCGCCGAATGGTGAAAAGGTAGAGCAATTCAAATGGCCCCTGGGGGACGGGGCATGAAGTATTTAGAACATAATTGCGTTGGGGACCCAAAATGATAAGCTTTCTTGGGGTCCATAGCGAATCTGAAACCTGTCTGTGGGGGCAGAGGGCAGGGGACACCCGAGACGGGATGCTAATCCATCCCAGGGGCCAGCTCGGTACAGTGAACACAAAACACAAAATCCCTCAGAACCACATCGCCTAAGCACGATACTGTGCAGATTAACCGAATTCTAACCTAATGTTTTCGAAGAAATTCTGTGTCCCACTTTTATAAGTCGTAGGTAAAAAAAAAAACGCTTAAAAGTTGTCTAGTTTCTTTGAACCGTCCAGTTTTTGGTTTATCTCTGTGTTTCGTTAGTATAGTTCGTTTCGATCGCGCGAATTTCGGCGGTACCTCTACGGGGCCCCGTTACACCAACTGACGTCACCGCGTCTCCAGGTACAGTACGATAAAGGAAACCACAGTGTTTCCAAAATACGTCCCGTCTGCCCACCTAGCTGGATCCTGGGCCGTGTTCTCTCCTTATCCGATGTAGTGTGTGTTAAATGTGAGAATGCGTTTCAGTGGTCTTTACCTGACTATATTTAACAGTGTTATCCTTATCGGCTGAAAACATACGGTAAGCAGAAATTACTTCATTCAGTACTAAGTTTAATATGAGCACTTTGAAATAACCTGGTTACGATTCAAAATTATTTAAACATGAATCACAGGTCTATTATAATATAATGCATAACTTACAAACATTCGTTTCGTTATAATATAGCTATTGAAAATGTGGCTGCTCGAGCTATATTTAAAAGCCACTGCAAACTGTCATGAAGGTCAGGCACCCGGCGGGGACGGGATGGCAGCGGAGAGACGCGCGATGAATCCCGTCATTGACGCTGTGATTAACCTCGTAGCCGGCTCTGCAGGTGAGGTCGCTCTCTTTGCACTCTCTTTTAACGCTCGCAAGGAATAAATTGTTACAATTACGTATCTTTAAATTATTATTTATGGATTCAAAATGGGGCTAAAAGCAACCTCAAAGTTTGAAAGTAATGAAAAAGCGCTGAGAAATAATTGCATTTTCCAGTATATTCTACCCAGACTATAACCTCAAAGAAAGTCTGTGAATTAATTACTTTAATTAACATTAATAATATTATTTTAAAGTTTTTCCATCCCAAGGATTGAGCTGTGGATTGTGTACAATAAGACTTGCGTTTGATTAGCTTTCCCTGATCTTTCCGTGAGTAGCGTACGTTTCCATCCGCTTTGATATTGCTATTGGTTGATTTGCCGGCCAATGCAGGAGGTGCTGCCTGCGTGGCGTGCGGCCAGCCCTTCGACACTGTGAAGGTGAAGCTGCAGACCTTCCCCAGCCTGTACCGCGGCTTCCTCCACTGCTTCCTGGCCACATACCATCAGGGGGGGCTGTGGGGTCTGTATCAGGGCACCACCCCTGCCTTGCTGTCCAACGTAGCAGAGAATGCCGTCCTCTTTGCCTGCTATGGCACGTGCCAAGAACTTACAAGGAGGATTTTCGGGCTGGAGTCTGTTGGCGAGCTCAGGTGAGAGTGACAGTGGGACAGTGTTATGGGGTCTGCATACCTCAAGGTGATACTCTCAATGAGTGAAAGGTTCACAGATAAGCGTGGCTTTTTACATGACATAAGCAGAACCTTTTGTGTGGAATGACTTTTAAAGTCAGTGATTTCATCATAGGTCGTGAGGTTTGAGGTGAAGGGGATTACTGATAAGTATACTGTATAAACAAATGAATCAATACTCCTGTCTCAGACCTCATCCATCCCTATCTGTCCCAGTCCACATAGCTGTCTCATGCCTGTCCCAGTCCTCTGCTCTTCCTCCCTGCCTCTCCCAGTCCTCCGCTCTTCCTCCCTGCCTCTCCCAGTCCTCCGCTCTTCCTCCCTGCCTCTCCCAGTCCTCTGCTCTTCCTCCCTGCCTCTCCCAGTCCTCCGCTCTTCCTCCCTGCCTCTCCCAGTCCTCATCTCCATCTTCCTGTCCATCACAGTAACCTTCAAAATGCCACAGCTGGCTCCATGGCCTCCATCTTCTCTTCTCTGGTGCTGTGTCCCACCGAGCTGGTAAAATGCCGCATGCAGGCCATGCATGAGATGCGTACGGTGGGCAAGACCTCCCTGGTGTGCCGTGTGTAAGTTCTCTCTGATAAAATCATACAGTAATACCTCTATGCTGTCTGCAACATCTGCTTAATGCAATCAAGAGAAACTGGAGATTTCCTCTGCTCAGATCCAGCTGGTCCATCGTGAAGAGTATCCTGAAGAAGGAGGGTCTCCCTGGCCTCTTCCAGGGCATGACCAGCACCTGGCTTCGAGAGGTGCCAGGCTACTTCTTCTTCTTCGGGGGCTATGAGGTCAGCAGGACCATCTTTGTCAACTGTGGCTACTCCAAGAATGACCTAGGTAGGTCACACCAGGGTAAATGGGGATGTGAGGCGGTGTGATGCTTGCGACCTAGAAAATATGATCTATAACATATTGATTCTACAAATGAGTCAAATGTTTGTGATTTGATATTTTCTTTAATGTTTTGGTGTCCTATGTATGTGTGAGTTTTCTAATCTCTGGCCCGGTATCTGTGAGTTTGTGTGTGTTTCTACAGAGTGGATAACCAGCATAAATCTGTAGTTTATATAAATTATACATACAAGGGGTTCCATGTCAACTAGACAAAGACAAGGCATTTCAAACTTACAGACTACAGCAGAAATAGCAACAAACTGGCAAACTAACACAGGCATAGATCAGTGTAGATCTAAAGGGTGACTTTCCAGTGTGACCTCCTGGTCAGCGGACCGAGCTGAGCTGGTGAGGCGGCTGTCAGCGATCCGGCAGACCTGCGTAAACAATGCAGGCCGACTGTAAAAATAGCCACACACTTGATGAGCTGCCATGGGTGGATCAGACCGGATTTACTGCATCCCTCAGTCCAGTGTCGTGTCCTGGGGGCACTCAAAGGGTTTGTTTGTTGCTGTCAGAGCGCACTGGCTTTAAATGACAGAAACCAAGGGCTCTGTGACGAACAGTGAGTTTTCAAACACCAATTATTTGGCGAAAAAATTGTTTAAACAGATTTAAGGCAGGTTTGAACCCTGATAAAAATGCAGCAGCACTCATGACTCCAGTGACATTGTTCTAACCACTGCAGAACTTATGAAAAATATGTGGCATTAATTCTATTTCACTATTTCTATTATTTTGGAAATGACAGGTTTCTGATTTACCTTTCATTTAATTTCTGCCCTGTCTGCCCCTCCCCAGATGCCACCGCCCTAGTGGTGAGTGGCGGTGTAGGTGGCTCCTTTTTCTGGTTGGCTGTCTACCCCATCGACTCTGTGAAATCACGCATCCAGGTGCTGTCCATGTCAGGCAGACAGGCTGGGTTCCTGGTGACGCTGGTCAGCATCCTGCGAGCTGAAGGTGAGCAGACCGGAATCGCCCCAAATGGCCCGGCTAGTGGCTGTAGATGCCTCTGTCAGCCGGATGGTGTTTCCCAACCATGCTGTGCTATCTCCATACTCCAGGGATGCCTGCTCTCTACGCTGGCCTGACTCCCACTGTGCTGCGAGCGTTCCCCTCCAACGGGGCCCTATTCCTGGCCTATGAGCTGACCAGGAGTGCCCTCTGCAGCCAGGTCAGCTGACTCCAGCATGTGGGCCAGAGTTCACTGGGACTGCCAGGGGGGAAGGCACTCAGTGACCTGAGGTTATTTTGCCTGTGAGCTTCAATTAGTGCACGGTCACCTTTTTTATTATCAAATGTCCTGCGATACGCACAAATGACACACAGTCTGATTTAACATTATTTCCAGGAACAAGTCAGTCCCCATAAAAACCTTACCACCTACCTCAGAATATTTATGCACATGCTGACAATCATGATATTAAGATTATTTCAGTCTTAGACGATTAATAATGAAAACGTGCAAACTTTAACCATGATTGCGGCATCGGAAAAAGCCTGTATTCCAGTGTCTGGCCAAGGTCTTTAACTGTGATCGTTAGATGTCCAGGTATGTAAATGAGCCAAAGAATCCGGTTAGCGGCCATAAATTCTGTGATTTCATGCATCGGTCTGTGTTTCTTGATGGATTTTTAAAATCTTATCTTTATATGAAGTGGGTTCTGTGGCTGTTGTGATATGTTGTGTTGAGCACTTAAATCGGAAAAGTCTCTCAGAACATAAAAATTCCGTAAGTCTTTAACTGGTATATAAAACAGAATGGTTTAAGAGTGAAAAGCTGCATATTTGTATTAATTTGTGCTGCAGTCTGTAGCTGTACCGTAATTTAAAAGTGTTCCTTGTTAATAGTGCATCTTGTTTACAGTGTTACTCATCGAATTGACATAATAAATTGAGACATTATATCGTAATGTGATACAGAAGGTTTCACCTACAGATAAAAAATCAAAACAATGAGGTCAAGTGGTTAAACCTGCCATCTCTTACAAAAAACTCTTGCAAACTTTTCACCTGATATTTAATGACTACATATGTGTATTTTACAACTGACTTCACAGAATTCTGCTAATTATATACGATTATATAATTCCTTGGTAAGACCCCACCTATTATGTGTGAATATTGTGTGCAGATTTTGTCACCATACCTTTAGAAGGACATTGCTGCCTTTGAAAGGGTGCAAGCCAAGAAGACTAAGGGGGGGACATGATCCAGGGATATAACATTCTAACAGGTCTGGATGCTGTTCAGCCAAATGGCTATTTCAGTGTTAGCTTAAATACTAGAACTCGTAGCTATAAGTGGAAATTAGCGGGAGAACATCCATCCATCCATCCATTTTCCAAACCGCTTATCCTACTGGGTCGCGAGGGGATCCAGAGCCTATCCTGGAAGCAATGGGCACGAGGCGGGGAACATAAGAACATAAGAACAATAGAAACGAGAGGAGGCCATTCGGCCCATCAAGCTCGCTTGGGGAGAACTAAACTAAT
>JAODJX010000051.1:163744-177860 GCA_026776945.1 Isichthys henryi
TCCCTGCCTCGTGCCCATTGCTTCCAGGATAGGCTCCAGACCCCCCACGACCCAGTAGGATAAGCGGTTTGGAAAATGGATGGATGGAAATCGTCTTTACGTATCTAAAACAAACACTTGTTCTTAAAATGCAAAAAACATCAACTTTTTACACAGTATTACAATTGTAGAATTCAACTGAGACACAAAAATATGGAAAAAATAAATAGATGTAATACAATAACTATTAATATTACAGGGAGAGCATGCGGAATTACTTTCTGAAAGTAGGATTTTATGCCAGAAACGGAAAGTAGAAGAAAAAAACACCAGTAAGGACTTTACAGTTTTCAGGACTGGAGCGGCTTGGGAAAATCAAAGGAAAGTTATGATTAGTAGATATTTAAGCCAACAATGCTGCAGGTGGCAGCGATTTCTGGGGAGTTTTAGTTGAAGTAGACCAGGAGCAGGTAAAAAATCCCATTAAAATTCCTATGCAACAAGGAGATTGTTTTGGCCGACGTAACGACAGCTGACGAGGAGAGGCTAGAGAAAGCCTTGTGTTGGAGACAGTCGTCATGTCAGCGACGGTTGAAGGAGACCTCGCTGAGACACACAGCTAAGAAGCAGGTCATGTCGGTGCTGTTCCACTTTCACATACAAACAATGAAGAATCTTTTAATAATTCATGTCAAGAAAAGGAGATATGTGTGCAAGCTGCTAAAACTGTAGACAGAATGAGCGAAGAGAAGTTCCTATGGCTTCTCTGTGTTCACAACAAGGGCTTTTTTTTAAAGGTAGTGATTTGCACAGAGGATTGTGGGTGTGAGCACAGGGTCAGGTGGTACAACAGAGAGGCGAAAGCGGGTTAGGGTGAGAAGGTTGGCCCTCCTCTGTAAATGAGCATGAACGCTAATGAGGGCCGGACTCGGCAAGCAGGTGCATGCAGAAGGGCTAGGGGGCGCCCTTTTGGCTGCTCCTAGCAGCTTTGCAGAAGAGTGGTGGCCGTCTGCGTCATCACTGGACTCAGGTACACATACGACAGATGCCGTAGCCCGTGACTGTGAGTGGGTGGTGGACCCCTGGAAATGTCCTACTTGTTAAAATGGGAATGATTGACAGTGTGCACACTGGCTGTTAGCCTCCAGTCTGTATCACCAGCGGGTTCCAGATTGGATTTTCATCCCAATCTGATTCGATCCCGGCCCATGTACCCCCTCTCCAAAAATGTGTTCCGCGGAAGTCCACACGGCACTGAGATGGTTTACTTGACCTGTGTGAAAGAGTCATAGTAGCTTCTTGGAGCACTGATGATGAGAGACAGCGGCTGTAAAGTTTCAAACCATGCTGACGGGAAGGAGATTCATTACGATCACAGCCTCTAGACCATCTCCCTTTGGGTCATTTGAATTGTTCCCATATAAGCTGTGGGTCTCGGACACTAAAACCACAGTAACACAATATCTGCCTAAGAGTGACAAAAGAAGAAATAATAGATATAAATGCTTCACGCCTCAACAGCATAGTTACAATCTCCACACAAATTACTGGGAATAAGAGTCGGAGAAGTGAATATGCCATTAAAACCAAGGTCATATATCCAGAAGAAGCAGTTTAATCAGGAATGGAAGGTCCCCCTGAGTTTGTCAACCAGGAAAAATGATCTCATTTCATCCTGGTTCAGCTGACAGGATCCGTGAGTAATCTATCAGCAAATCAATTGGCTGTCCGACTGGGTGCCTGCGTCTTAATTCCCCAGGTAATTTATAGGCCCTGGGGAGAGCCGCTCCTTACATGGACAGACCTGTTGGCGCCTCCTCCTCTGCCTGAGCTCCCGGGCTGGTTAATCACTCGGCAGGCCGTCTCTGTGCCAGCCGGTCAGACTCCACGAGCGCTGCCACTGGTTTGATTGCTTACTGAAAAAATAGTGTGTCGGAGATCTGAGATTCAATCTCACAGAAAATGAGGGCCCCTCCCCCTTGGCGGAGCCATGCTGGACACCCTGTGATCATTAATGATGGAGGACGACAGCCAGGACACGAGCAGAAAACAGCCGCGGTGCCATAGAGTGAGAGACAGGCCTTCAATAGAGCAGATGCTCTCATAAGTATTCGCATAACACGGTAACGGGAGTTGTGGCAACCTTTAATCCGGACGGTCCTCAAAGACTCGAGACAGGGCCCAGCGTGCCTGCTCTTCATCAGATAGACAGACATGCTTCGCCTAGAACAGGGCATCGCCAACAGGTTCACAGATGGATACAGCTGTGCCCCTTGCAGTCTGGAGGAAGACTTGCACCCCTCAGGCTGCAGGGGACTTATGCAGTCCATAGCTGTGCTGCCTGCAGACACCTTAATCAAGGTATAATAACCAGTATGAAGTGATAAGTATAATTATAAGTTCAATTAGTTGTGTGCTTCCGACTAGAGTAAACCTGGTCAAACTTGGGGAGCTCATGCACAGTCGGAGGCGGGGGTAAGAATGGAAGGCACAGCACTGGGGGAGTCAGGTTACAGCTGACACACTGTCTGCCACAGGCTAGCACCTGTATACTGCTTAGTGTATTGTTTAAATTTGTGTTAAATGATTTGAATTCCATTTTCTCTAGGGCCTGATCAATATCTTATACTGATTTTAAGGAGATAAAAATTCCAGTAACCGATATTGTCCAAAGTAATTTTCTATCAATCAATAGGTGACCAGACAGCAAACAGATGCCAGTGGTTTTCAACAGTGCTTCACTGGCTTTGATTATGTTAGTTTGTTAAACTCAGATAAACAGCATCCATCCATCCATCTATCCATTTTCTATACCCACTTGTGCTATGCAGAGTTGGGAGCGGGGGTTTAGAGTCTATCCCAGAAGCATCACGAGTACAAGATAACAACGCAGGATGGGGCACCAACCCAAATAAACACCATAAACTCGCTAAAAATTTTAATAACACAAATGTATAACAAACCACTGTATAATTTTAAAACAAGTTAAATTAAGATTAATCTGGATTTAGTTTATCCCAGGGGAAAATGATGATGTATGCAACAGCAAGAATTTAGTGCACAGACCATCTTAAAGTGCTCTAATGAGAACACATTTAAAATACATTTTCTGTGCTCCTTTAAAAAAAACACCTTACCAATGAACTGTATTCACACACGCACACAAAACGTTTCTGATCCTAAAGTTAAAGCTATAATCCAGCGTTGCCATTCAGCTTTTGATTATTGTGTATGACTCTGAGAATCTTGCTGAGCCTTAATATCGGTCGGTTTCATCAGCCAGTTCTGCTTTTATTGTTACTTATGAAGAATCACTGAAAAGTGCGTAGTCAGCTTCGTTGACAATTTCCTGAAATAACCAAATAAAATTCCATCGATGTCACAGGAAATGCTGGCACATGCAAAAAAGTGAAAAACAAGAAGTGGGATCCCAACCTGCTCAGGTTCTCTGACGGCATCTCTGTGGTTTTGGCAGGTTCCCAGGAAGAAGTTTTTCCTTGATGCGATTCCCACCTTCTGGGAAAGGCCCAACACCAAACTGATGAGCAGGAAAACCTGGGCATTAACCATGAGATGACCAAGGGTGGCCATCTTTGGCTGTGCAAACAGATGTGGCGGGTCTGTCGTACATCCCTAACACCAAGAAGTCACCAATGAACCTTGAGGGTCTGCCATAAGTCCCTGTCACTGAGACGCCAGTAAACGGACCTGGCAGTTCTGTCATACATCCCTGTCACCGAGATGTTACCCAGTGGATCTGTCATACAGTATGTCCCTGTCACTGAGACGTCATGAAACAGACCTGGTGGGTCTGCTGTACATCCTGGACATCGAGATGTTACCTAGCAGATCTGCCATATGTCCTTGTCACTAAGACGTCATGAAACGGGCCTGGTGGGTCTGCCATACATTCCGGTCATTGAGACGTTATCTGCCTGGTCTGTCATACAGTATGTCCCTGTCACTGAGACATCATGAAACAGAACTGGTGGGTCTGCTGTACATCCTGGTCATTGAGACGTTATCCAGTAGATCTGTCATATGTCCCTGTCACTGAGACGTCATCAAACGGACCTGGCAGGTCTGCCGTTCGTCTCTATCACCAAGATGTTATCCAGCGGGTCTACCATATGTCCCTGTCACCAAGACATCATCAAATGGACCCGGCGGGTTTGCCATACATCCCTGTAATGAGATGTCATAAAACGGACCTGGAAGGTTTGCCGTATGTCCCTGTACAGTAACTGAGACGTCATTAAATGGACCTCACAGGTCTGCTGTACGTCCCTGTCACCAAGACATCATCAAATGGACCCCATAGGTCTGCTGTATGTCCCTGTCACCAAGATGGTCTCTGTTTCCCAAGTGTCCACCTCCAGACTCAGCTGTGAATGAAACATGGTGCCTTCTGCTCAAATGAAAATTGCTTTATGAATATTTTATAACCCTGGAAGAAAACCCGTTTAATAAGACTGAAATCTGACATTGAATTTTTATATTAGGGAAGAAAAACACATTGTATTGTTTCTCCAAAAGGAGAGCTCATACTGAATGTTAGCATTAGTAAACTGATATAGTACATATCTGGGCCTCAATTTAAGCTCATTATCTGCTCAAAGGATGAATTCATTTATTATTACAACACAAAGTGTTCTAGGCCAGTTAGCAGCGTCAAATCGTCCAAAGAGTCCTGGGCCAGTTAGCAGCGTCAAATCGTCCAAAGAGTCCTGGGCCAGTAGCTAATAACATTGGTCTATAGCAAATGGGTTAAATTGTCCACGGCAAGTTAGTGACTAACATTTCTTTTAGTGTGACCACGTAATCCATGTAAAGAGGGACACTAAAAAGCTACATCAGGTTTTACAAACTACTTTAAAACTGAAAGGCTCCTGTGCTATGCTAAATTGTTTGGTGGTTCTTGTACTTTTACCGGATTGTTTCTCTAACTCAGACTCATCCAGCTGTTTCACTTTAACATGAATGACACATGCAGGATTATAGGAGACTTACCAATCAGCACACAGCAAGAACTCAGCCCTAAAATATCCAGGTCCTTTTAACTGAAATGGTTGAAATGTCCCTCCTGACATGGATTATCTGGTCACCCTAGATGCTTTATATAAAATAGGTCAACAGCAAATAGCTAGTCCTCCAAAAAAAAACAACTTTACCAGCTTAAAGGGACAGTTCACCCCAAAACCTGAAAAAAACATGTTTTACAGGGGCTTTAGTGCTTTCTATCCATCTAGGTTGTTCTGCTGGGAGTTACCTAGCTTTTGACTGTAGAAATGTCAGGCTTCTCTTGAATATAATGGGTGTGAATGGCATTCTTGATAAATGTACTATTTAAGATCATCGTAAACCAACTATAAGCAGCTACCAGCATAAGCTGTCTTTAGCTGGCTGTCTCAGCAGGGTGTTGGTTCATTATTTTAAGAAGCATACAAGCAGGTCTGGTTTATAATCCCCTTAAAATGCAAACGAAGCTCTTTTGCACAGAAGTGTCTTTTTGAACGTATGGCCCTAACTCTGGCCATGGCAGGGTGGGGGAGGCTGTTAAGCCTAAGCGGATCGATCTGGCTGCTATGCAGGGGGGCGTGGGGGCCAGGAGGGGCTTGCACTTCAGGATCTCTCTGTTTCAGCGGCTGTATATTTCCCCAGCATTCATTAGTCAAAACAGACTGATTTCTATACAATTGTGATTTCTCTATTGTCATGATCTCTATACTATTGTGATTTATATACCATCGTAATATCTGTACTACTGTGATTTCTATACCTTTGTTATATCTATTCTATTGTGATTTCTATACAGTCGTGATATCTATACTATTGTGATTTCTATACCATTGTGATATCTATACCATTGTGATATCTATACTGTTGTAATTTCTATACTATAGTGATATCTATAAATTGTGATTTCTGTACCGTTGTGACCTTAGGAGTGATCAGGCCGAACGCAGACCTGCTGCTGCTGCTACTCTCTCTGTTCTGGTCTCATTTCCTGATTTGTGAGATTTGCATTAATAGATCCGCTAGCCTGGGCAGACTGCTTATAGTCTGACTTCAACATGTTATAGTCCGATCAGACTGAATGTGACTGTTTATGGTATTCCCTGTATATGTAAAGGGGCAGACAAAATCAGATGGCCGAAAATGGGTCTGCTTATCTGTAGGGCCACTCGGTATCGTAGTTACTGACAGATTGGGTGAGGTTACAAGAGACTGAATACCCCAGAGTCGGTTCTGGAAGCCATTCCACTCTCCAGTCTCACCCGGATAATCCAAGAGGCAGCAACACAGAGAGCCCTCGCATTTACGAATTCCTGCCTGATTGCCCCATGGCGCCAGCATGCAAGGCAATCCTGCTGAGAGTGTGATCCCTAGAGTGGCTCCGGGGGGGGGGCGAATACTGAAAGAAAGTAATTTTGATGTTCCCACGCTAGCCAGCAGGTGGCATGATGGTTAAGTCCTTGGCCTAATGTCTGGAGTGTTTCTGATTCAAGTCCAAGGAGGGGATTTGGTTTTTAACCCTTTTGCAAGGCGCTGAATGACAATTGTGAGCTAAATATTGGGGCAGTATGAGCAGATAGAATGTGGCAGTTCAAGCAAAAATGTCCCTTGGGAGAGATTAATTTCCACTGAGGTTTTAATCAAAGCTGAAGCACAGAAGTAACGCATAAAGCATTTGGGCCTTGTGTCAGCTGTTTGCCAAGCCAGGCTCCGCCTTCCCTTTGGGTGATGTCTCACAGCTACAGGGACCCAAACTCAGCAGATAATTCACACACAGAATGAATTCAGCTGCATTGAAGGAGGGGGCATCCTGCAAAGATCAGGGCAAGGGCTCCCTATGCAGTCCACAGGTGGGTGATGGAGATCCTCGGAGGGAAAAGCTGGGGGTCTGCAGGGGTGATAGAGATCCCCGGAGGGAGAAGCTGGGGGTCTGCAGGGGTGATAGAGATCCCCGGAGGGAGGAGCTGGGGGTCCGCGGGGGTGATAGAGATCCCCGGAGGGAGGAGCTGGAGATCAGCAGGGGTGATAGAGATCCCTGGGGGAGGAGCTGGGGGTCCGCAGGGGTGATAGAGATCCCCGGAGGGAGGAGCTGGGGGTCCGCAGGGGTGATAGAGATCCCTGGGGGAGGAGCTGGGGGTTTGCAGGGGTGATAGAGGTCCCCGGAGGGAGGAGCTGGGGGTCCGCAGGGGTGATGGAGATCCCCGGGGGGAGGAGCTGGGGGTCCGCAGGGGTGATGGAGATCCCCGGGGGGAGGAGCTGGAGATCAGCAGGGGTGATGGAGATTCCCGGAGGGAGGAGCTGGGGGTCCGCAGGGGTGATGGAGATCCCCGGAGGGAGGAGCTGGAGATCAGCAGGGGTGATAGAGATCCCCGGGGGGAGGAGCTGGGGGATTGCAGGGGTGATAATGATCCCCAGGGGGAGGAGCTGGAGATCAGCAGGGGTGATAGAGATCCCCGGGGGGAGGAGCTGGAGATCAGCAGGGGTGATAGAGATCCCCGGAGGGAGAAGCTGGGGGTCCACAGGGGTGATAGAGATCCCCGGAGGGAGGAGCTGGAGATCAGTAGGGGTGATAGAGATCCCCGGGGTGAGAAGGTCTTCAAAGGTGAAGGATGGAGCAAGTGGCCTGGCTGCTTGTTGGGGGCGCTGTGATACTCGGCAGCATGGAGTTCAGCAAAGGCACGGTGGGTGAAGGGTGGGGGGCAAATGGCTCCATACAAAGTACCTTCCTGGCTGCTCTGCACACACCTTGGCCCTTTCTATATAAAGGCATGATCAGACAGGGGCCTGTAGGGTTAGGGAAAAAGTCAAGACCAAAAGACACCCCTCCATCCCCACCCCCCCATGCTGAGACCAGGTCCTGTCCTGTCACCAGGGGGGCGGGAGGTGACATTGCAGATAATCGTCAGGCATCCCCACTAATGAAAGGAGGGGGACACACAGATGTGATCTTTGTCTGCCAAGCTAAGGTTCTGTATCTAAATATACCCACACTGGTTAAAGGGTGCAGAGAATGTCGGTATATATATCGTCACCTATATGTGTCCAGTCCTGCGTTTCCACCATTAACACACATTTCCACCCCTGTTTTACCACTTAAAAATACTCAGGTATTGTTTTGGGACTGTCCTGTTGAGCGGGGTGGCCTTATCAGCAGTACCACAGCCTCAGACCTCCAGACTTGTGGGTCAGTTCCCAGCCCTGTGTGTGTGCAGGTGGCATATTCTCCTTCTGCAAACCCCTAATACAGGGCTGCCCAGTCTTATCCGCAAAGGGCTGCTGCGTTTGTGTGTTTTCGCTGCAGCACCCTACTTAGAATAATGATTAGAGGACTGATTGGCTGAAGAGTCCTCACTCCTGGGTTTGGACAGCTGACCTAGAGGTTATGCCTAAAACCTGCATATACACTGGCCCTTTGCGGATAAGACTGGCCACCCGTGTGCTAAAGAGTTCCATCAGGGGTGCTCCCCTCCCCAAGTCCTGGGAAAGGCTCTGGTCTCACTTTTATATGCATTAATGAACCGCAGTACAGTTATAGACACAGGTCATTAAACCACATTTATGTTGGTGTAAAGCGATTATTTCACATCCATCAGGGTTATGGTTAGCTTAGCCATTTTAAAAACACTTACAAAGTCATCCCAGTATTTGTCGGCATGTGTTGAACTCACCCACTGGCACACCGTGTTTGGATAATAAATACCTGACTGAGTTAATTACATAATTAAGTTAATTATTTAAGTTAGCTGGTGGTGGAATTTAACAGTTTAATGGAATTGCTGTGGTTTTAGAAATGATGCGGAGTTTGTGTAGCCATCCAGTGAGATACCAGTGACTTTTGGAAAACAGAAGATGTTTAAGTTACTACATATTGTCTTTTTGTTATTTAGTATATTTGCTAATGTTAAATTCTGCTTTTCTTCTGGGCAAATATACAGTTCTTTTATACAGATAATTAGGTATTAATAAAACAGCTTTAGATGAAAACAGCTGACCCTGTGCTCAGACTGCAGGCTTTTAAAACTGTTTATGAATTATAGTTTATAAACCACTGCAAACACAGCTTGGCTCAGACAAGTGTTCAGAATTTTCTTTTTTTTTGTCTTATTTTTTCAGAATTTTTGTTCAGAATTTTCAAACATTCTCAGTACTGAAGCAATAAGCTTACAGAGAGCAAATGAAAAAGAGGCGGAGCGATGGAGAGAGGAGTGAGAAGAGGCTGGCGGCCTCCAGCTGTCAGTCTGCTGGGGGGGTCTTGCTGTGAGCTCACTGTCGCTGCGGAAGCGACTCAGCATCATAGTACAGCACCAGCCCAGCACACAGGGTGAGGGGGGGCTGAGCTGCTGTAGACTGGTGCTCTTGGAAATTGAGTGTCGGACATGGTCACTATGATTTATCGCTCCGAGGGGTGAAACAGCAGCGTCGCTCCCTCAGCTCCGGCCACAATCACCGCAGTCCCGTCACCGATCCATGTATTGATTCCGTCACGTGGGTTGTCCTAAATGGGCCTTCTCCGTTATCTTTAGCCCTGACCGGTGAATGCGGACATCTAAGTATGACGGACGTGCCTTGAATGCACACCGCATTCCTGCTTTCCATGAAATGTTTGCCTGAATATATAGGAACTGAGATGCTTGATTTGTAAATCCTGAAGCACCAGTTTAGTCTTCAGCCAGCAATTCAGGTGAAAATGAAGGTCAGCTCTGTGTTTTAGAGGGAGGTGATGAGAGCTGGACAGGGCTGTGGTTCCCATCTGCCCCCAATGCCACGTCTGTGACTTTCCTCCTGGTGTTCAGTGGTGTCAGTAGGTCGTCCATCATGTGGGACCGTCCCACCAGTGTCCCCCACAAACAGCTGCTTATGCTTTTTGGGACAAGGATCTGATTTGTATGAAGCTGTTCAGCAAGGCGGCTGTTGATAATATATGGGATGGAAATTTGTGAAAATGATCACCGTGAGAAAGATCTCTGTGAAAGAGTGCAATGGTTCTGCATTCAGAGTTTGATCATTTAATTTCTTTTTTATGTCTCTTTAATTATTTCTTTTTGCCTATCAATAATGCAAGACCAATAAAGGCAACTCGGTATGAACCTGCAGGGGATTATGGGTAGGAATGTGAGGCCCGCACTACATGCTATGACACCAGGGAGGATCATGAAACGGTTTCACATCTGTTGCTTGAATGGGCAGGTGTGGTGTGTCCCCCCACAGGGTCAGCGGGGGACCAGAGCCACACATCACACGGGACGGGATGGGGTGGGTGGCGGATGTTGGTGGAGGAGCTGGACTGGGTGGCAGAGGGCTGCGCTGTGATACGCTAGCGAAAGCGAGCCATCGTAGCCGCCCGCCGTCCTTGGTTGCTTCGTCCCACCCGGTACCCTGATGGCCCGGCCTCATGTGATACGACATGATAGTGAAAGTGAGCCACCGTAACTGGCCATCGTAGCCGCCCGCCGTCCTTGGTCGCGTCGTCCCACCCGGTACCCTGATGGCCCGGCCTCATGTGATACGACATGATAGCGAAAGTGAGCCACCGTAACTGGCCACCGTAACCGCCCGCCGTCCTTGGTCGCGTCGTCCCACCCGGTACCCTGATGGCCCGGCCTCATGTGATACGACATGATAGTGAAAGTGAGCCACCGTAACCGGCCGCAGCCCTTAGCTGCATCGTCCCACCCAGCTTCTTCATGAATCCAGTGCTTTTTAATCAGCATTTCTATCAGGTTTCTTTGCCACGGCCCTCTCTCTCAATCAGCCCCTGGTTTATCTGCATCGTGGACCTCTTGCTGTGATTGTATGTTGCTGAAATGAAGCCCCCCCCTCGCTTTGTGAAAATCCTTCTTTTATTGCGTATGCTCTATTCTACTTTATGCAGCACTGCTGTCGCTACAAGAGGCCAGTGATACATTTCCACAGCTCTTTCAGGTCTCTTATTTATACCCACAGCATGTTGCCCTTGGGGCTTGGGAAGGGCGGCAGCTTCTGGAGCCCTCTTGGCCCGCGGGCCTGTGAAGGGCAGCAGCTTCTGGAGCCCTCTTGGCCCGCGGGCCTGTGAAGGACGGCAGATTCCCTCTTAGCCCTCGGGCCCCCTGACCAGGTAGCAAGGATCGGGAGGTGATGTCCCATCTGGCAGATGTTTCTGCATTAACCCCCCAATGCAGTGCTGGACACCTCTCCTGAACTGTGAGCATGAATGGGAGTCATTAGCTATCCCTCTGACTTGCGTAACATTCTGCTGTTCAGGATACTACACATGGGTAACTTTAATGGGGAGATAAAGAAAATCAGCAGCCTTGGCAGACAATATAAGGTGAATTTATCAGCCTGAGAACACAAGGAAATGCAATGTGGAAAGCTGTTTTCCATAGAGACATCCAATGTTTATTCAGAAATATTATACACATAATCTTTGAAGGTATGAGAACCAATCATCCATCCATCCATCCATCCATCCATCCAACCATCCATCCATCCATCCACATAACCTGAGACCCAGACCACACAGGGCACAGGGCTGTAATGATAACATATATAAATGGGGTCTGTGTGATGTGAACCAAACATTAATAATCATTACTGTCCATTAAAAGTAATTTCTCCTAAATGTTTTGTTTTTCAAAATAAATCTAAATGATCTGTTTATAGCTTAGAATGTAAACAGCTTTTACTCTGAAAAAAACACGAAAGCTGCATCTCACTACAGAGGTGGAAAAAACAGGAAAGCTACATCTCACTGCACAGACAGAAAAAACAGGAAAGCTACATTTCACTGCACAGACAGAAAAAACAGGAAAGCTACATCTCACTGCACAGACAGAAAAAACAGGAAAGCTGCATTTCACTGCAGAGGTGGAAAAAACAGGAAAGCTACATCTCACTGCACAGACAGAAAAAACAGGAAAGCTGCATTTCACTGCACAGACAGAAAAACACAGGAAAGCTTCATTTCACTGCACAGATGGAAAAAACACAGGAAAGCTGCATCTCACTACAGAGGTGGAAAAAACAGGAAAGCTGCATCTCACTACAGAGGTGGAAAAAACAGGAAAGCTGCATCTCACTGCACAGACAGAAAAAACACAGGAAAGCTGCATCTCACTGCACAGACAGAAAAAAAACACAGAAAAGCTGCATCTCACTGCACAGATAGAAAAAACACAGGAAAGCTGCATCTCACTGCATAGATGTAAAAAACACAGGAAAGCTGCATCTCACTGCACAAACGGAAAACACACAGGAAAGCTGCATCTCACTGCATAGATGTAAAAAACACAGGAAAGCTGCATCTCACTGCACAAACGGAATAACAATGAAGACCATGAAATGAACCAGCCTCCAAAGAACAAATGCTGCTGGGAGGCGGGCGAGGGGAGCAGTGGGTTTGCCCATAATTAAATTTGTGCTACTTTTCTTTATTTTACCTCGTGATAAATGTGCTATAAACACTGTTTCTAGTCGGTTAAGATCATACGCCTTTTTTATGGAGAAAGCAGTAATAATTCTGATAATAGACTGTGTTTCAGGCTGCTGCTGCACTCTGTAACATATAACCAACCTGCATGAGGTCTGTCAGGATAACCCCGTTAACCCCGACCTGTGTGGGGTCTGTCTGGATAACCCCGGTAACCCCGACCTGCGTGGGGTCTGTCAGGATAACCCCGACCTGCGTGGGGTCTGTCTGGATAACTCCGGTAACCCCGACCTGTGTGGGGTCTGTCAGGATAACCCCGGTAACCCCGACCTGCGTGGGGTCTGTCTGGATAACCCCGTTAACCCCGACCTGCGTGGGGTCTGTCTGGATAACCCCGTTAACCCCGACCTGTGTGGGGTCTGTCACTAAAGGGGGGAGGACAGAGGCCTTATGTTGCTTGTAGATGCCATCGTAATGCTTTCTCTTTGTAGCCTCAAATACACCATCAGACAAGTGTGTAGAAGAAAGTTTGATATTGGGAGGGACACATCTTGATAATTTCAGTGTAAATGTTTATTTTTTTGGGGTGGGGCATCAAATAACCTGCAGTTCTCGGCGGAAATTTCCACAGGTTGGATCTGCATGCGTGGGAAACAGGGTTCATGACTCCTGACGGAGAAAGACCATGGAAAGGATGCCCAAGGACCGACTCTCCCTGCTCTCCAGGCACTGACAGCAGCTCCCTCAGGAGGGCCAACGGATCCATCCCCGGTTTCACACAGTTATCTTCGTGGGCTTCTGAGTTCTTTTTGGTATACAAGGAATCTCCTGGTCTCCAAACACCGTAAGGCTGTAGCCCTGATCTAAGGGGGCCTCCATCTGGACTCTGTGAAGACCTTGACCTCACAGGGATGCCCCCCACTCGCCCCCAGCCCCAGGCCGAGCTGCCCTCTGGCTGCCCACTGCATCTGTGCATTTTGTTGTCCTCTGAGCCTCATTTTCATTCATTGCTGTGCATGAGAACCTCTCCTGGCTGATCGCTCTGTTCATCTGGGAACGCTGGGATGTTTCCAATGTAACTGATCGAACCAGTTTAATCCGAGACCGCAAAGCCCCGTGGACTCCACCGCAGCCCAGCACCAGCTACTCAATTCCGCTGCCCCTCCTCCACACCTCCTCCTCTATCCCAACTGATGGGGGGGGGGGTCAACAGCCTCATCCCCCTTCATCTTGACCTCATTCTCCTGCTGAGTGGGGGTTTTGAAGGGGCTGGGTTTTATGAACACTGGAATCACGGCTCAGGTGGCCTTGTCCGTGAGTCATTCCTCAAAGATTCCTTTGATCTGTCAGGTCCAGGCCCCGGTGCCATCAATGGACGGAATCTTGGACAGGAATGTCATAGCTGTTTGGAACTGATGCTGATCTCTAGCCTTGCCCCCACCCTCACTGACAGGGGGTTTTGGTTTGTTCCAAAGGTGGTAAAGGGGGGCAAATAGCTGGTTAGTCCACAAGAGGGAGATGGACGTGTTGGTTGAGTGGGGGGGGGGCACTTGCAAAGATGGCCTGAGAGCAACAGGAGGACTCAAGACCAGAGACTGCAACCACTAACCTGCAAGTTATGGAGTGGGGAGAGGAGAGAGAGCAGAAGCAGCTGCAAAACAGGCTGATATTGGTGGCGAGGGGTGGGGGCTGAGCGCAGGAGGGAGGGGATGG
>JAODJX010000051.1:181753-193115 GCA_026776945.1 Isichthys henryi
CATGGTACCACCGCACATGATAACCACACACAGTACAAACGCACATGTCTACTGCACATGGTACCACCGCACATGATAACCACATACAGTACAACCGCACATGTCTACTGCACATGGTACCACCGCACATGATAACCACATACAGTACAACTGCACATGTCTACTGCACATGGTACCACCACACATGATAACCACATACAGTACAACCGCACATGGTACAACCGCACACAGTGACTGCACATGGTACCACCACATACAGTACAACCGCACATGGTGATTGCACATGGTACAGCCATACATGATGACGGTACACAGTAGAACCACACATGGTACAACCACACACAGTGACTGCACATCCTACGACCACACATGGTGACCACACATGGTACAACCGCACATGGTACAACCACAGATGGTGACCGTACATGGTACAACCACACATAGTACAACTGCACATGCTGACTGCACATGGTACCACCACATATGGTACAACCACACACAGTGGCCGCACATCCTACAACCATACATGGCGAGTGCACACTGGACTACTGCACACTGTGACTCCACACAGTGACCACATATGCTACAATTGCAGATAGTGCGCTCACATGTGGTGACTGTGCACAGCACATAACCAGGGCCCACAAGCCCTAGACACGGATGTAGTGCAGGATTTCTTTTAGACTGGAGCTGCCGATTGCTCTTTTGAAACATGGCATTAAACGTTGCATGAGGGAGGGGGCAAAGTCAAACTCTGTGTATGTGAACCAGAGGGTCCCCTGCTCACCCGCTTGTGTCACACCCCCACACTGAAGGCAGCCCAATCCTCCAAGTCTTCCTAATGTACCACAATTTAATGAATGTGAATGTCTGGTTAATGAGACATGTTGGAGGCCCTGCCACCCTTCCCACCTATTGATCTCTAAGCACACCTTCCAGCCAAATTCATCAGGTCTCTTCAGCTATGTTCCTTCATTTCCTGGGGGAACTACATTTTTGGTCATCACCAAAAGGCCAGACTATGTTTTCTACTCTGTAACAGCTGTACAGTTTTTCTTTGAACTATTAGACATGGCTTTATTCCGGACTGTGGCGCAGTAACATATGAAATATGAAAAGTAAAACATGAGGGTCTTCAGTAACACACAAGGGTCCTAGGTAATGCATGAGGGTCCTCAGTAATGAGACCTCCTCAGTAACTGATAAGGGTCCTCAGTAACATATGAGGTGCCCTCGGTAACACGTGAGGGTCCTCAGTAATGAGGCCTCATCAGTAACTGATAAGGGTCCTCAGTAACACATGAGGTGGCCTTGGTAACACGTGAGGGTCCTCAGTAATGAGGCCTTCTCAGTAACTAATAAGGGTCCTCAGTAACACATGAGGTGGCCTCGGTAGCACGTGAGGGTCCTCAGTAATGAGGCCTCCTCAGTAACTAATAAGGGTCCTCAGTAACACATCAGGTGGCCTCGGTAACACGTGAGGGTCCTCAGTAATGAGGCCTCCTCAGTAACTAATAAGGGTCCTCAGTAACACATGAGGTGGCCTCGGTAACACGTGAGGGTCCTCAGTAATGAGGCCTCCTCAGTAACTGATAAGGGTCCTCTGTAACATATGAGGTGCCCTCGGTAACACGTGAGGGTCCTCAGTAATGAGGCCTCCTCAGTAACTGATAAGGGTCCTCAGTAACATATGAGGTGCCCTCGGTAACACGTGAGGATCCTCAGTAATGCATGATGGTCCTCAGTAACAATTTGGGTGCAGCTGACATTCACAGCTTTTCCAGCTTCACCCAGACCCTGATTCGCACCAGTGTGCACCACGAAATCTGTTATACAAAAAGCCCAGAGGAAAGACACCACTGGTCAAGCAGACAGCTAGTGTACAATTCAACACTCATAGTGTGATAATGGCATTAGCTATATTATACAGCTAGTGTACAATTCAACATGGCATTAGCTATATTGGTTCTCTGGGGCTGTGGAATTTGGAGGCATGAGCTGTTTCGTGCCTCTGGTCTGCTCCCGCTGGCAGTTGACAGTTTGCCCTCCTGTAGTTGCAGCTCCTGCGCACCTGCATTGACCATGCCCCGGGTTTCTGTCTCTCTGGCGCTGTAGTAAATATCTGCCCCCACGCCCCCCCTCTCTGGGGAGGCAGCGAGAGAGAGAGCGGCATCAAGCAACCGCCCCCGCGCTACTCCCCCTGCCTCCGTGCGCGGGACTTCTTGCAGAGCGCTAATCCCATCTCGCTGGTACGGCAAACAGGAGGGAGTGAGCCCCCCCCTTTCCCGCATGGCCTCCGGGTGCTGTGTGACAATGCGAGGGTGGGGGCTGCACCTCTCCACCGACAGCTCCCACTGGTCATCTTCATCACCTCCTCATCACCTCCAAGCCTTGTTTCAGACAAGTTAGCAGAAAGACAATAAATATTATTAAAAACAAGGGGGGGCGGGGGGCATCATTTTTACATCCCAAGCTTGCTGGCATGGTGGCACACTGCCATTCCTCATAGCACATCACCCCCCATGACAAAGCTTTGTCATCGCCCCCAACTCTCCAATCTCAGCGCATTTAGCAGCTGCACCCGTTCCTCAGGGGTGGGGAGGGGTCCTCTAGCATTGTTTGGATTTTATATTGCCATCTAACACATAGTCACAGACTTTAGCAGCAAAGCCTCTCATCCAATGTGCCTGTGACTGATGCACAATGGCATGACGTTGATACCCACCCCCCCCCACCCCCAGCCACCCCAGTGTGCTGGCACTGCAGCAAATGGCTGCTCTGCACTATGGTGCTCTTCCCATCCACGCCCCCTCCCCATGTCGGACCTGTCCCTTATTGCATAACGGCATATTGGACATGGGGAAGCATTTCCACTGACAACCCCTCCCCCCCTCCCACTACCAAATCTTGCGTACCACAGGAGAGGTGAGCACCCAGCCCCAGGGTCTCCATGCACCTCAAAGCAGAGGCCAGTGGGGGAGGGGCCTTACATTATTCACGCATCACAGCACTGTACCGCATGCCTCAAATCAGATGGAGCGGCAAAGAAATAAGAGGGCGCAAGGGGGCTCCCGGGGGCACCAGCAGGGGGCACCCAGCATCCCCCCGATACGAGTGAACACCTGGAGGTGTATCACTCCTAGCCTGTATGGTCTTACTGTTCCGCTGGCTGTTTTTAAATCAGCTCACATTGCTCAGTTTCTCTGGCCCAGAGCTGCTGCATGTTACTGCTGCACCTTTCCGGAGAGGCACCCTGTTCCGGAACAAACTCACCAAAGGTGAAACTTTTTTTGGTTCCAAAGCCACCACATGCAGGTCTTTGTAATGCTTGTTCTTAGCCAGAGATTTTCTCTATTAATAGCAATAGAGATGTTCTGGAGAGAAGTTGGCAGAATGAAGACTAGAAGGTCTATAATGTCCTGGCTGAAATCCTGACTCCCTGATCTCATTGCAACTTTAATGACCGCCTTGCAAATTCTGTCACATCGCTATAATTATTTGCTACTACTCAAACGTTTCCATAACAATGCCCTCATACACTATTCATGATTCTGTCCAATCAAAACATCTCTTTTCTTGTCTCTCTTCGATACAGACAACATTACCACAAAGCACTGATGAGGCTTCCGGCTTTTACTTACTGCATTGCTTCTCAGGTTATGAAAGACTCGTATGGATCTAAAAAAAAGATCTCAGGAGGGATGTGTCTGGATCTTACAGAACTGTCACTGTGGCTCTATGTATGTGTCAGTTCTTTTCCACCTCTGGTCATATACAATAGTCTCAAGTGACTCACTTTTGAAAATATGTATTTTGTTCCAACAGCAAATGTTGAAGAAATATTGCAGATAAGAATACTTTACCGAGCGGACAGGGAAATATTGAATGTTATTCTTTGGTACTGGAATAGCATCTCCGCTTTTCCTGGTTAGGTTCATGGTGACAGAATGCAAGGCAGGTCAGACCAGACAGTTTTGGTCATTCTGGAGGATCCATAGATATTCCTAAGCCAGCTGGGAGGTATAATCCCCATCCTGTCCTGGGTCTTGATTGGGGCCTTGGCCTAAAGGCCTCAGACAGTGACCCTTGATCTGAAGGGGCATCAGTTCTGTTTTGAAATCCCTCCAGATCTCCTAACACCTCACTCTGAGAGTTAGTATCCCTGCAGTGAAATCTCATTTTGGCAGATGGTAGTAACCACTATGTTCTTTTAGTCATTATGCACAGCTCATATGGTTGTAGATTGAACCATAAACCACCAACATAAACTGTCACCAAATCAATCTGCCTGTCAATCTCACCTTCTCTCGTACCAACACTCCTTTACTTAAACTCCCTCACTGAGGTCAGAATGAACCACTCATTTCTAAAAGATTGCCATCGTCATAAATTTGGACCTGGCAATCCTTATGCTGGACATTCTGCTAGCATCTCTGATGCAGCTGTCGCTCCTAGCCCCACATTCCATATGCCTTTGTAGCCATAACTGCACCTTGATATTCTCGCCAAGAAGATTACAAGCGAGAGTGAAGAGAAGTCCACCCTTTCCGGATGCCTGGAATCCACGCTACTCTTTCTGAATCCTAGCTTCCACCATCATGAGCAACCTCCTATTTATTATCCTGGCACATACCCCTCTGTTTGAAGGACAGAGTGCCCCTTATCTTTAAGCACCTACCCCCCAAAAAAATTCAGCTCAGGCCTGCTAAGAAGTGCGATCCCCTGTTGGTGGGATACGCTGGGTGGCTTGGCTCTCCGGCCCGGGGCGCAGTTTGCGGTGGGTTTCCCTTTGTAAAAATAGGAAAAATCACCCCAGTTCGTCAGTACAGGAGTTCTATACCCACTGTTCATGAAACATTGAAGAGGCACATCAGAAATATCACCCCAAAACATCCAGTGATTTCAACATTGCTGCATAGATTTCTCCTACCTCTGCATCCTTTCCAAAACAGAGGAGTTCCTCCAAGGGCAATTTCACAGCGAAGCCCCAGAACCTAGTCCCTGTTTACAGCTCCCCGGATCCTGGTCCCTGCTTACAGCTCCCCGGATCCTGGTCCCTGTTTACAGCTCCCCGGAACCTGGTCCCTGCTTACAGCTCCCAGGAACCTGCTCCCTGTTTACAGCTCCCAGGAACCTGCTCCTTGTTTACAGCTCCCCAGAACCTGCTCCCTGTTTACAGCTCCCCAGAACCTGCTCCCTGTTTACAGCCCCCCCGGAACCTGCTCCCTGTTTACAGCTCCCCAGAACCTGCTCCCTGTTTACAGCTCCCCGGATCCTGGTCCCTGTTTACAGCTCCCCGGATCCTGGTCCCTGTTTACAGCTCCCCGGAACCTGCTCCCTGTTTACAGCTCCCAGGAACCTGCTCCTTGTTTATAGCTCCCTGGAACCTGCTCCCTGTTTACAGCTCCCAGGAACCTGCTCCCTGTTTACAGCTCCCCGGAACCTGCTCCCTGTTTACAGCTCCATGAAATTTTTGTAGCTGCTGGCCATTTTCATTTGTCCCTATCGCTGTAAGCACCAACCAGTCAGCAGGCTATTGCTGTAAGCACCAACCAATCAGCAAGCTATCGCTGTAAGTGCCTCCCCAGTAGTTTGTGTTTGAATAAAAAACAACAAGTCTGGAGTAGGCACTAAAAAAGGGTTTTGGAACTGCCCTCGAAGAACTAGAATCGGGCCGAGTTCCTAGGGCATGAAGCTAACAAAAGTCCTGGAAAAAGTTTCTGCTTCCTAAAAACAGGTCCTACAGTGTTAAAGCACCTAATGTGTTCTTTCCATCGCTGAACAATATGCCCAAAATATTCAGCACTTCTAAAGCCTTGCTGAACACAGAGCAAGAGCAAGCAAAAGCCTGCTATCTTCTCCTGAGGCATCAAATGGATTACTAAATCATCTTTGGTGCCACCATGACCTCTCCAAACACCTGCCATTCATGGTCGTTTGCCTCCATGATGGCCTTTACTACTTCCCCTTTGGCCTGAATGTACCATCCAGCTGACTCAGGTTATCTCAATGCAATAATTGCACTGAAGGTATAATTCTTCAGGTCGACAGCTTTCCTCAGCAGACGTGTCCATCAGAGGGTCAAAGGGTTATAGCCATTACAGAGAGCGAATACCTTCTGGCCAGATGGCCCAGTGGGAGATTATCTGCTGGTCTGGGTTTCATTGACCTGACATACAGTAGGAGCTTCAGCCAGATATTTCCAGCAACCCCTACTGGTTTGTCTGGCTCCTCTTGGTCCATCTGGCCTCCTTACCTTGCACTGAATCCAACTCACAATCAAGTGGTGGTTGGGTGCTATCTCTGTGCCCATCTTCATCCAAGCATCCAAAACCAATCAGATGAACTGCAAGATTGACCATTGACCTTTTTATAGAGTGCTCTAGTACTGTGTACACTTATGAATGTGTCTGTGTTTGAACTTAGTGTTCCATATAAACAATCTGTCTATTCTGACCAGAAGACCATTCTTCCCAATCACACCGCTCATGGCGTCTCCATCTTTGACGTCTGGCCTGTTTCCCTAGCGCCGTTTGTAAAGGGAAGCCCTATTTGGAGCTAAGATCACGCAGCTCTGTGGGTCGTAAAGGCATATAAAGACATATGCAGGGTCCTGAAGGGGGAACCACATGACAACAGAGAGTAATAAGCACAACAGCATAACCAGACTGTAATATCCATCAACTGTAGGGAAAAAACAATTGACTAATAAACAAAGGAATCTATTACATGTATTCTATGAACAGGATAGATGAAATACAAAGAAAAGTAGTGTAGTAATAGAGTAATTAAACAAACTATGCTATCCTTCATCCAGGTTCCTGCATTTGTATGTGTATACATTTTGTTTGGGTCTTTTGCACTTTAAAACGTATCGATATGCCATATTGTTTGTGTGATTTTGATGTAGTGAAATATGATTCCCATTTAGCAATATTAAAAGTTACAAATCACTCAGACATCATTTTATCCGCTAATTAATTTTTGGTGTTTACTTATTCTTGTCTGTTTAATTGATTTATCAAGATAATAAGCTCATATCCTTCATATAATTTCCAGGAAGTCTTTGAAACATTACTAAGGCAGCTTATCCTGGTCGCTCTAAACAGTGGCAGGCAGATCCATATGTCAATGGTGAACATGCAGACAGATAACAGGAAACATGCGGTGTGGTCACCAGCCCCGCAGTCCTTGAAGTTGCTGTATGTCACTGGAACAGGCAAATGGCAGGTTTGACATCCCACCCTCACTGCTATATTTCAGCTTGTTTTCCTGTTTTCCCGAAGTTTAGAAAGGCTTAGAAAATATGCTGAACATTCAGGATAGGAAAGTTTCAGTGCACTTCTCTGCGTGTTCCGTAAGACACATTCTCTTGTTTTCACACACAGACACACACACTCAGGTTTGTAATTATATCTTTGTGGGGACTCTCCATTCATTTCTATGAGCAAAATTCTAATCATAAGATGACGACCTTAAGCCCCACCCAACCTTAACCTTAACCATAAGTAACAAAACAACACATGAGACTTTTGGCATTTTTAGTTTTTTGATTGCATTCACAGATCTTTCTGGGGACCTGAAATATTTTTTTATTGCATTGTGGGAGACATTTGGTCTCCACAGCGTAATATAAACATACTCCACACAGACATAGACACATGCACAGACACAGTCCTTTATACAAACATACACATAGAATTCTCTAACCCAGTGGTTATATACCTTCATACACCACTGCTTTCATCAAACACACGGGCAGAGTCCTCAGCACACAGTCTTTAACACAAAGACTCACATGATCAACATGTGCTTAGTACTGAAAGCCCAGTTTTAAACTAAGGTGTCTCCCAGGACCATTTTTACTGTAATAATTGTTACTGCAACTGCTATTAGTGTTAAAACAGTGTGGAAGCTGCTCAAGGAGAACAGGCCCTTATAAGCAGGGGTGGACATAGTATGATGTATGCAAAGTGTGCATTCACCTTTAAAAGCGATACGCACGACAATCGATTATGGTAACAGTGTAAATGCATACTTATTTTATGTGCATTTGCACTGAAATGAAAACAAAATATAATGCATTTTAATCTTTATATGCTAACTATACTTCATTTGCGGTATACAGGTTAAAATGCAAGGTATTTTCTTGTCATAGCAGAGCAAATACACATAAAATAAGTACACATTCGCGCTTTTATAAACAATTGTCACACATATCGTTTTTAAAAGTGAATGTGTACTTGCGTACCAGTTATGTCCATCCCTGCTTATAATATAAGCATGAGAGGAAGGAATTGGGATTTTACTGGAATACAGAAGCGGAAAGGGGTTATGAGGAATGAAAAGAACAGGATGACTGGCAATAAGCCTCGGGTAAAGTGAGTCAATATGAACCAGACTTCCTCCTAAAACCATCGCCATAATTAGGAATCATACTACGTCCATTAATATGCTCAGTGTTGGCGCCATGGTTGGGGGGTGATGATTGAGGTTCACCTCTTGCCTGTGCCCCCTCTCCCAAAAACTCACCCAAACAAAAACAATTAAGACATATTGCGCAAGTACCGGCGTGTCTTTTGATTTCTGCGATTATGTCGCTGCCCAGCTATTACCATTGCGCCCCCCCCCCCACCCTTCCTACTGCTCCACAGCTGTGGCCCCCAAGGGAATCCTGAGCTCGCCCATCACAGTCGTACTGATGTCAACACTGACTGTACCTCTGCTACATTGTTGCTAAAGCTGCTAATGCTAATCTTGCTAATGCTGCTGTTGCTAAAGCCCATGGTAATGCTCCAACTGCCAACTACTTGGCCCGTGCTGCTTCAGCTCCTTCAGCGTGTCCTCGAAATGTGACGGCCTGCTACCTCATGTTAGTGCTCTGTCACTGCAGGCACTGAACTGCGCTCCCAAGCGCATCATTGCCTGGGCTCTCAGACTGTGGGGGTTGTGGCCTGGAGACCACTGCTAGGCTACCAGACAATCTCCGTCATTCATCAGCCGGCAGAAACATTGTTCTGAGATCTTAAATTATTCAGACCTGCGTCCAATGAAATAAACATGACTTTATGTAGCTGTCGGTTTTCATTTTGCCGGTTTTAATCACTTCATTAAATTTCTGATTGGCTTAATTATTTAACGGGTCGTCTCAGTCTGCTTGTAAAAGGCATGCCTTGGGGGAGTATTAAACATCTGGGAGGGGACATGCAGGGGTGCAGCATGGGTAGGGATACCCTGGCAGATTCGGGGGGTCCAATGTTTCACGGGAGCTCTTAGATTTATACAGTTATACGATTTGTCAGGCCCAGCCTGTCTAACTACGTCTTTAGTTACATGAACCCTGAGTCTGGGATGATGGCGACATTCTTTGTATATTAATATCTGGGAGAAATGGCTTTGTGTGGAATTAAGACAAAATGTAAGAGAAGGATGGCGCTACTGCATGTGTACAACAATAACAAGTTAGAGGTGTGATAGCGGGTTCTATAGCAGTGATTCATCCCGCTGGCCGGCTCCCCTGTCCTGCTGTGTTTGTGTAGCGTTAGCAGTGAGCTCACAGGCTACACGTCCACCTTCGTGGGCGCGTTAAAAGGCAAACTGCGCCCCGGGCCGGAGAGCCAAGCCACCCAGCTCCGCGTTCGCTTTGTGCCTCTCCCCACCCCACATGATTTTCTTGCTCATCTCCAGTACCGTGTTTGCCGGAGTCTGCAATGTGTGGCGAGAGCCAGCTCCGTTTAAGCTGAGCACTAAAGGAGAAAATGGATATGTGGGGGGGGGGATGTTTATTCTCAGGGGAACAATGGAGCTCCTGGAGCTCGGCAGCCTGGACGCGGGGGCACTGATCCTCCCCCCAGACTGCCCGCCTAATGCTTTGCTGCAGAAACTGACGCACCCCCCACCCCCCGCTCTCTGCGGGCTGCTTATGCTGCATGCACGAACATGGCTGCTTCAACCCCTCCCCCAAACCCGCCGGCAGGTCCCACAGCCTCGTGTGCAGTAAGGAAATGGGGGCCCGCATTGGCCCCCACGTGGATCCACCACCTGACACCTCCCTTCATCGGAGCAGACCTGCCCCTTTCCTGACATCAAACAGGAAACACCATCAAACGTTTACTATTTCTGAATCATTCAGACCTCCCCCCGCCATCATCGGCACCGGTATAGGACAAACCCACACACGAGAATCACGCTCCACTTCTCATCTATGGACAAAACATGCTTAAAAAACGGTAAATTAGGGAAAGAATCATTAAGTCCCGAATATGAAAATTCACGCCTAAATTGACGAGCCTGTAGATCTGCTTTTGAAAAAACGCCAACATTCCTCAGGATAAGCCACTCCTGCTGTGTTTAGCGTTTTGCATTTACTGTAGCGTTAGTGCATTCCGGCAGCGAGCGGCCAGCTGGTACAGGACTTGCAAACATTCGGTTGTGGTTTGAAGTCTCAGCCAAAACTCATGTCACCCTGCATTGTCTCTGTAACGGACCAGCTGTAAACTGTACGAGGGACGTAAATGATGAAATAATAGTGTAATATTATACTTCAAAGAGAAGAGGACACAGCTGCTCGCAGAGAAGGAGTGATGGCACTCTGTCATAAAACCGCCTGTTTGCTTGGTAGCTCATGGACATGTGGTGGGAGAGAAACGACACTGGGTCTGATCTGGAGTTCCTCGAGGCGCAGCAGGCTGTCTGGACACCATCCAGAAGGCATTACTGGTGTCTGTCTTTGCAGACATGGGTTGGATGTTTGGACTGCTGGGCATGACGTGGGGATGAGATTTCACGTGTGAAATTGTTGGATTTTTTTGTTTTTAGAAAGGCCACTCATAGGTTTAAGCTGAGGTCACAGCGGAAAAGGTCAATTTAGCTGATGGACATCATGTTCGCACAGCAGTGCCACTGCCTTGTGCCCTGCGCGGTACCAGGAATATGGAGGAATGGATGAATGTTAATATAGCCAATCTGTCCGGCACACAGAAATATACTTCATTTGTAGTACCTTCCGGAAGGTGCTACAATTTTTTAATTCTCTTCCTAAACAGAAATTAGCTCATCAGCCTTTTTGATGTTATGCTATCGATTTGGTTCCTCCAAGGATTATAGGCGATGCTTAGAAATGAAAGATGTGGACACTTCCTGCAGGAAAGTGTACGTGATGGATTTCAGGGTGTGCTTATCCCTGTTTGGTTACAACTGCACCTAACCCTTAGTGATTTAATGTCTCTGTGATTTTGTGTTCCATGAGTGTCCTGGTGTATGGATTCCGATCGCATCAAGGGTGCAGCATTCCTATATCCATGCCAGCTCTATAGAGGGCACTATTGTTTCTAGGAGCACCACACATCACGTAGCTGTTCTG